>JAQQPU010021919.1:775-14349 GCA_029168905.1 Artemia sp. Kazakhstan ARC1039 | reverse complement strand
CCCCCAGCAAATTTCTTGCTTAATCATTAGCATACTTTCATTTGCAAAAACAATCATTAGCATACTTTTATTTTAAGAAAGACTAGTTTTCATTTTTTAAGGTCATGGGGGAATCCCCTCTGTGTGAAAAATATTTATCGGACCCCCCCCCCCATGAAAAATTTCCCTGTCGAAAATTTCCCATGGAGAATTTCTCCAGGTGATATTTCCCCGTGAAGAATTTCTTCCATTGGAAATCTCACCCTACAAAACATCCCCCAGAGGATTCTATCTCCCTTCAAAATTTCCCCAGGAAAATGTCCTCGAAGCATCTCCACACGGAAAATGATATCACCATCGAGAACGTAAGACAAATAAAACGAATTCCTTATGAAAATTATTGGTAATGCCCTCCGTGTAAAATTTTCCCTGGAAAATTCCCCTCCTGAAACTTTCAACGCAATGACAAATTCACCCCGTAGAAAATCTATCCCGCATGATTTCCACCCCACCCTTGAAATACTTCTCTATAACAATAAGCAAACAATATAAGTAAAACAATATAAGTAAACAATAAGCAAATTTCATAACTTGCGACCCCTTGTTCATCTCCAAAGACATATTTATTGTACCTTTCAACCACAGTTTATAGAATTATCCAGTAAGTTTATCGCAGATCATTTCTGGTCTTCATTCTCGGTGCGAACAAAAAGCTCCTCCCACTTATTTCTGCATTAGCGGGTTAGTCTGTTTTTGTCAATCAATGAGAAATGGTTACAAAGTTCATTATTCGTAATAGCGGGTTTCCACTTATGTCCGATTATTTCTATTATAACTGTAAGTTTCGCGTCCAAGAGGGTTACAAAGTGGATTATTCGTAATAGCGGGTTTCCACTTATTTCCGATTATTTCTATTATAACTGTAAGTTTCGCGTCCAAGAGAAATCTGACTTGTCTTCCCGTGAAAAGATCTAATGCCGCTTATGTTTATATCTGCAAAAACGTTCTCTGAACCACTCGCACCTCAGTCCGGGTTTTTATAATGGGTGAGATAGGGAATGATCATAATGCTAATTCTATAAACTGTGCTTTCAACTATATTGAATAAAATGACTATGTCAAAATTTTGATCGGACGACTTTTAGGAAAAAAGGCACGGGAGGGATGTTAGTTGTGCTCCAATTATTTGTCACTTTAAAAAGGCACTACAATTTCTTATTAGCCTTCGAAAGAGTGCTGCCAAGATATTCTAAGACCATTTGTTCGATACACATCCGTGATCTTTCTTCTGGCAAAAAATGCAAAATTCGACATATTTGCAGATTGGCGCTTGGAACCCTTATGATAGGGTTCTCTGATACGCTGAATCTGACGGTGTGATTTTCATTAAGATTCTTTTACTTTTAAGGGGTGTTTCTCCCCTTTCGAAAATTTGGTATATTGTCTCAGGCCTGTAGCCTTTGACTTGTAACACTAAACTTAATGAATATTATGTATTTGGAATCAGCATAATAAGTTGATTCTTTCGATATATTACAAAAAAAACAAGTTTTTTCTACTGAAAGTAAGTAGCAACATTAAAACCTAAAACGAACAGAAATGATTCCGTATATGAGGGGCGACCCCTTCTCCTCAATACCTCACTCTTTACACTAAAGTCTTTTTTAGAACATTTAAAAAAGATTATTGTTCTAACTAAATGGTCCGTGTGTTTAAGGAGTCATTCTTAAAGAATTGGGACAAAAAGTCAAGCTTTAGCATAAAGAGCGAGGTATTGAGGAGAGGGCAGCCCCCCTCATGTAAGAAATAATTTCTGTTCGGTTTTAGTTTTGCTGTTGCTCCTTACTTTCATTTGAAAAATACTTGTTTTTTTATTTAATTTCTGATCATTTTTAAATTGTGAAGGGAAATCCTGCTCCCCTCCTTGGAAATTTCCCTCTCCCAGCGGAAAATCCCTCCATGGAAAGTCATTTCTGCGTGACCCGCCCCCCGCCCCGGGGGAGGCCTCGCCGACGGGGGTCTTCTTGCGGCGCACCCCCCCCCCCCCCCCCCGAATTTCTATTGTAAGGTTTAAGGTGAAAATTTTTTCTTAGCCTTCATTCATTTGAAAAGATTGTTTTTAAAATCCTGCCAGAAATCCCCTCCTGCGTGGAAAAGATTTTCCGCAAATAACCCGCCTCCTAGTAGAAAGTTATTCCCGCAGAGAATTCACTCTGGAGATCTATCCCGTCGAAAACCCCCCTTGTTGAATTTCTCCCGTGAAAAATTCCCCTGCGGAAAGATATCCTAAACAACACCTGTTCGGTAAAAAATCCCCCCCACCGGAATATACCCCTCCACGTGTAAAAGTGAGTCTGCAAAGAGAAAGTAGACTAATAAAACGAAATTCGTACAAGAATTCTGGAAAATTCCCCCAGTGTAGAACTTCCTTTAGAAAGCTCACCCTCGGAAACTTCCCTTCCCATGTAAAAATCTCCTTTTGGAAAATCCCTCCAGCAGAAAATTCACCCCCCCCTCCCGCCCAAAAATATATGCGTACTTCCCAATACGAAATTTTATACGTAAACAAATGAAAAATTTATAACTTAAAGACCTTCCCCCAGGGGTTGCGGGGTCTTGTTATTGCCAAAGGCATAGTTATTGACCTTTTCAACTATGCTGAACAAACTGGCTACCTCAATATTTTGATCGGATGACTTTGTGAAAAAATGGGCGGGGGGGGTGAAAGGGTTGCTAGTTACCCCCCCCCCCCCAAGTACTTCCTAAGACCACACTGGCTATACATGACGTATTAAGCTAAGAGAGGAAAGGAAATAATAAATGATAAATAAAAAAAGGGTTGAGAAAACGAGGATTTTGTCAGCCAATGGTAAAATATGAAGACGAAAAACCAGCAAATATCTCGACAAGGACCTCCGCCAAGTCGTCCTTGGTGAAAAAAAAAAAAAAAAAAATCTAACCTTTTAGAGCTCACAGGACAACATCCGAACAAACACTGAATGAAAGACCAAAGCCGAAACCAATGAAAAAAAGGATTTTACCTAAGAGATTGTGCAAGAATCTTTTGCCTAGCAACACTTTTTGCTCTTCTGCCATTTCGGTTTTCATTAGATATATTAATAGGTTCCCTTAAATTTGATTGGGTGCAAATATCAAAAGAGTCTTTTAGGATTAAATTTTTATAAATTGGGCTTAATAAAATGTCTGCGGTGTCCTTATTTATATCCAAATTCCTTTTTATATATTTTTTTTATCTCAGTTACCTCTTTGAAAGATTGCGGTAGGCCATTTACAATAGATATTAAAGTTGCCTCCTCAAAAAGAACAAGATGTGTAGGATTTTCGAAAATATGCTGGGCCAATGCGGAATCAAAGTTTTCATTTTTATTTTTCAATCTCTGGGGCTTATCTTTTGAAGTTTTGTGTTCATGCAAACGTTCACCAAGTTGTTGATGGGTCCTACCAATGTAAAATTTCCCACATGAACACGGGACTCTGTAGACACCACTACCCAGTACATGGTCAGTTTTATGTTTTCCTGAGTTGAAAAAATGTTCAACTTTTTGTTCACTTTTGAAAGAAACAGAGAGATTGTGCTTATTTGAAATTTTTTAAATTTTTTTCAGAGTGGTGAAAGTTTTTTTCTCAATTGCCGGAACGACTGAATCAAAGGGGACGGGCTCCCTATTTTCTTGTTTTATCTTTTTTAATCGTCTATCTATGATATTTTCAATAAGGTTCAGGAAATTTTACATTGATAAGACCCATCAACAAGTTGGTGAACGTTTGCATGAACACAAAACTTCAAAAGATAAGCCCTTGAGATGAAAAAATAAAAAACCCTTTTTTTGGTTTTATTTATCGTTTATTATTTCCTCTCTTAGCTTCATACGTTACCCCCCAATCCTTTTGGTTACTTAAAAATAACATCAGAACTTTTAATTTCCGTTCCCATCAGCCCTTTCTCGATATTCTAGGACTATTGGTTCGATGCAATCACCCCTGGGAAAAAAGAACAAATAAATACACAGCTAAATGTAAACTAAACAGGAAAACACAAGAATAATCAGTTTCCCACATCCAAATAGAAATAGTTTTATTTTTATCAAACCTGGTAGTATTATTTTCTCTCTATTTAAGAGGTTTTTTTTCTCGGGAAGGTGGTCATAAGAAACATGGAACATTTAAGCACTTAAAAGAGCTCCATATATTCGTAGTCTCAGTGCTTGTGCTCCGTAACTGAAGCTCTGCCTGAATGAAATTATATTTTAGTAATCCCAGAGCAGGAAAAATATATGAAAATATGGGAAGTTATACAAACTTTGAGACTTTTCAAAATTCCACAATTTTGCAGATGGGACCTTAAAACTTCTACAGTAGGATTATCGGATACGCAATTTGCTGATGTGATTTTCATTAAGATCCTTGACTTTAGAGATATTTTTTTCCTCTTTTTAAAACTCAGCCAAATTTTCTCAAGCGCGTAGCTTTTGATGAGTAACACTAAACTTAATGAATCTTATACACTTTTCGTGTTGAGATGTATTGTCGCTCTTTACTTTCATTACAAAGTAAGATAAAATATTCTTAAGAATAAGGAGGAAGCTTCGTATAGAGTAAAGTTAAGATTAGAGCAGAGTAAGCTTAGAATATAAATAGTAAGTAAAGAGATAGTAAATAATACGAATAAAGGAAAAAGAGAAAATAGTACTTTTTGAGAAAGCTATATTCTGTTAACTTTTTGTTTGTAAATTATTTTTGTTCTTTTTTTTTGCAAAGTAAAAAACAAAAACAAAAAAAAAATCTTTTTCTGATTAATCATATTTAAGAATCATAGCTATTCAAATTCGTCCCTGTCTTCTGAAAAAGTATATCTGCGAATCCCGCTGACTATCAGTCTTAACTTATCGGGGGAATAAAAATCTGACGTTAGGAAATTCTGTATCTTATCGAACGTTGGTTTGTATTTGCCTTGTTTTTTCTCCATCAGACAATGAAACTGCTATAAGTACAGTACCCGGTTGAACCATTCAAATACTTTACTGATTAATTACTGATTATTTTAGTTATATTGAGGATTCAAAGTTATTCATTATCCTTTTCTTCTGTCTGAATACCGGTCTTAACTTGTCTGGGAAATCAAAAATCTGATATCAGGAAACGTTGTATCTTATCAAATGTTGTTGTAATTTTGTATATGCCTCGTTTTTAGATCCACAAATGAAACAGCAATAAGTGAAGTCTCCCGTTGGAACATTCAAATATTTGATGAGATTACTGATCAGGATGTTTACGATAAAAGAGAGCTTCCTCCCTTTGATGGACCGATCTCTGTTGAAGCTTCTGTCTCCATGACGATGCTAAGCGATGTTGACATACATGAATCAGTAAGAAGCTTCTTCAATAAATTTGATTTTTTTTTTAGAGGAATAGGAAAACAAATAATTGGAATAAAAAAGTAAATCCGGAAACCTTCTGTTAATACCTTTCCTAAAATATAAATGACCAAATGGATGTAAATAGTAAATAATTTCTTAGGCCACCCTACCTTTCCTTTTATAATTGAAAGAAAATTATATTAATATTGGGTATTTTGTTTGAGACAGTAAAAAACAAAAGAGCCTTTTAAATAGAAAATTAATAATAAATTCCGAATATTTGAGGTTCAAATCCGGAAGCTTAACACAAACGCTATCCAAAAAGAAAAGATAGGATATTTTATCTTAATGTCAGTTTCCTCTCGTTTTTTTTGTGTTTTGTATTTTGTTTGTGCGTTTCTTTGTTTTATGTTTTGTTCAAGCTATTTTTTTGTGGATTTTGTTTGTTTTCTCTTAGAATTTTTGTTCTAGATTTTATTATCGTTTATAAGAGATTCCGGATATGAAGCTGAAATAATTGGGTTTTTATTATTAATTTTGTATTGAAAAGCTGTTTAATTCTTTTGCATTTGACATTTATTTTTTTATTCTTCACTGTCTTAAAAATTTCTGTGTGTTATTAATAGATTACAGTTTCAATTGTGGATACAAAGATAATTTTTCATATGCTAAACAACAAAACAAAGTGTACTTTTAATAAAAAAGATAATCTGAATAAAGACCAATGGGGTTTAGCTTAGGTACCGACCGTTACGGGACAGTACTAATACTAACAACTCACCTCTACTCATCTATGCAAAGCCTCCCTCTTTACATCCTCCCAATAATTTCCCTTAATTCTTTATTAACGTCCTCTTCCCACCGCTTGCGGAGAAGATATGCTTTTCTTTTAGCCCTAGACGGTTGACCGACAAGGATGTTAACAGCCTAACTAATAATCAATAGCCATATTACTATGTAGTATTCGAGCTTCCCATATAATGTTTTGTATAATGTCTCGCTTTTGAGACGCGGTGAAACAGTAGAGACTGAAAAAGGAGACGCAATCAGTGACTCCCGAAAACTTAGGATAATAGCTAAGGAAAAAATTGCTTAACAATAGTCATATAAATACAGAGACTAAAATATCTGACCACCTCTTCTAGAGAAACAATAACATAAGCTCAGCATGAAAATATGTCGTCAGTATCAATTGTATTCTGGGATTGATGGGATTAGGCCGAATCCAAAGCATTAGTCATTGGAGATTTCCTAAAGGAATTTGAAGTAATTATTTTGACTGCACATATATCCTAAACAAATGACAAATTTCTTCAACCACAAATTAAACCTTGACACAAAAGACAAGGAATCAATATGCCTGAATGTTTAGTGGTAAGGCCGTTGTAGCCTTGTCATATCCTTTGGCATATTGTCGTGGTATGATCTACAAACTATATAGCTACCTTGAAGGTACAACCTGCTTAGAAGGTTCTATTGATAGTAAAAGTTTTGGGGCAAAATATGCGTTGCTGACACCAGGGAAAAATTTGAAGGCTTCCAGGTTTTTAATCCCTTCGTCCTGTTTAAAATATTTTTAATTTAGAGAAACAAAAGCACTTACCTTCAAATTTGAAATTCTTTTTAACATTTTCGATAAATTGATAGATTTCAGGTTTCTGTTAGTTTTAACTGATTAATTTTTAAGTTTACTTAATTTAAGTTTTTGTCCAAGTTCCAACACTCTATCACAAGATACCTTCTAAGAACTTCAGTGGAGTTATTTCACAAAAACAGAGGTATCTTTGTATTTTTTATGATTTTTGTATTTTTAAAAAAATTATATAAATTTCAAAATCTATTGGGAAGCCGTTTTTTTTCTACAATATATTCAATGAAAATATCATAAAAAGGTATTTTTTCAGTGGAAACAGCAAAAGCAAACCTCCCAACGCCCCCCCACCCCAAATTAAACAACCCTTCACTCCCCCCCCAACCCCTTACCTTCTAACCTCCCCTCCCCCATTGACGTCACTGAAGGATTTAATATAGCTTGTGATATTTAAAAAAAATTCCAGGACTTCTCAACAGAGTTGTGGGTTGAACTATCGTGGAAAGATGAGAGACTTGCTTTTTCATATTTCCCAGACGGACCCGAAGTACTGCAAGGGGAAATTGAGTTCGCAGAAAAGATTTGGAAACCCAGTATATACGTCCTGAACGAAAAACAATCATCAGTTGTTAAATTCCCACAAGCAAACGTACTGATTGAAATTACACCAGATGGTCACGTTACATATTCCTTCAGGTCAGTATTTTTACATTCTTGAGTAATGATAAATCATAACGACAATAATGAAATTTTACTCTAGATCTTCATCTCTATAGTTAGGAAGAATGCATTAGAAGCAGGGTTTTCACATCTCAATTTCAATTTTTCCTACTTTTATGTCAATTTTTCCTAAGAATCCTGGTCTTGAAGTCTGATTTCTCCCTTTTTTTGCCCTAGAGAAAAGAAATATTTTGCCATTGATTTCTATACTATCCAGACGAAAAACATAGCGCAGCATCAAGGTGTTATTTTTATTTCAGATAATAATTGGCATAAAATCTTTGCACAACTCATTAAGTGCAAAAAAAGTTCAATTAAAAAAAAAGTTCAATTAAGTCTCATCTCCAGCACTTCATCGCACGTAGCACTTGCTTTCGTTATGAAGCCAGTGACAGCCTTTGGTATGCTGACAGTTGATGCAGTTTTATCTTCGTTTTTCAACCAGTAATTGACTCGAACAAGTGAGAATAGTGCGACATTCTCGAACCTATTTCGGATGTCTGTTTTGATATTTCAGTAGACTAAACAAACGCCCAGCTGGCACACAAGGGTTGCCAGAAAATCAAACAAAAAACAAGCCCGAACCTTTGAAAAACAAGCCAAAATACGCCCGAGCCTTTGAAAACCAAGACTGACATCATGGTCAGTTCATTAAGTTTAAAAATTGCCCAAAATTGTGTGTTTCACAACAATTCTCGGCGCTAAAGGCAAAAAAAAAAAAAAATTTGCGTGTCGCGGCGCAAGCCGCGACACGCGCAGAACCCGATAAGTGTAGTTGTATTAGTTCTAGATCAGTTTTTTGTCTGGTTATTTCAAACTTAGCACCAATCTTTCCAAAAAAACATGGCAAAAAAGGTGGTCCTGGTTAAATTAAAATACAATTTTTCTCCATACTTTTAAGTGAGAATTGTTTTCTTTATATGTTCTTATTCATTAGCGAAAATCATATAACACAACACGAATGTCCGTAAGTTAAGAACAAAGCCATGTCTTGTTTCCTTTTTTCTATTCTTCTCTCATCATATAGACGTCTAATAGCTTATATCCCTCAACCTCAAGATATAACAAGATAGCAGAGAGTGAAACAGGGAAAAACTTTTATACTAAAAGAGAACAGGCACAAAAGGAGGGATGAGTTGATCCCCATAACAAGGAAGCCAAATGTCGGATGCCAGAAATGGGAGCCAAAATGGCTCCCCAAATGCCAGAAAAATACCATGTAAATTACTTTGAAATAAGAAGAAAGGTTATTTACTTAAGAAATATTCCAAGTCTCATGACTTGTTCTGGAAATAAGTTATTCCTATTACTTGTTCATATTTTGCCCAGATAGAAGAAAAGCCCTGCCATCAAAAATAAGTAAAAAAAAATCTTCGCAGTAAGCTTCAAGAAATATTGTTAGGCATTGTTTGGTCACTTAAGAGAATAAATTAAAGCAACGTATTCGAGAAAACAAAATAAATTAAATAATTTTTATTTGAGGGTTGTCCTTAATGATTTTCTTGCCCGTAGCAATTTGGGAAAAGGCGGTGGTTTCCTGATGTATTATACTCATCCCCAACCATTTTCTCATATAGGCTATACCAATGAAATGAGGGACAACCATCTGGACTCTCTATGCCACTTTGCCAATGACATAGCAGCCTTCGTCATTCTATATCATCGTCCCCACGATTTCAGAGGCAGCAAGGTGGACCGAATAAAGAGAGAAGTGGGATCTATCCAATACTTAAAAAAGGGGTTATCAAGTGAGCTGGTGAACTTAGTTCTATAGAAATTCAATTCTAGGCAGTGATTGGGGGGGGGTGTTTTTAAGAATTTAGAAAAGCAATCTTATTGTCTTTTCACTTTTTCTCAGTGAAAATACTAAAAGATATTTTTCAAAATATATGAGCAGAGGAGGCACAACAAATTCAAAGGAGAAAACACTCTCCTTCCACCCTCATTAAGGATGCCACTGCCACCTCAGCTCCAGGACACAGGACATGCATCTTTTGTGAGAATTGTTGCCGAATTTGCATGCACCGCAGCACCAAGCCACCTGATGCCTTGTTGATCAATCCTCCTCTTATCAATCTATTTACGCCTCCCTCTTTACACCCAGTAAGTTCCCATTTCCCTAATTTTTTTCCTTAAGACAGCCTCCCAACATAACGGAGGACAACCTGCTTTCTGTCTATCCTGGCAAAGGACAATCTTTGCCAATCATGGTTGGCTGAATAGTATTATCTTTGAGAATATATCATCATTTATCCGCATTTCTTGTGATAGCCATGTAAACATTTCTGTCATTATAACCATACAAGTGGGAATGAATCACACAAATCCTACAGCCTACTGTTTGAAATACTGTCAGTTAGTAGGGTAGCCAAAACAATCCATAGGCAATTTCTCTGGAAAACATCTAGAAAATTTTCGTCCGTTTTTCAGAGCACCCATGATCCAGAATTATGCTTGACCACTGTCATCATGTAGCTTCAAATATTCTAATCTTGGTTCGCAGACTAATCTTGCCATTCTTCCAAACTTTTTTCAACTGTGAAAAAACAACATTTGCCTTGGCTATTTTATTTTTAAAATCTTCACTATAACCACCGTTTGTACTAGTAAAACTACCAAGGTAAGTTACAAGGTACTTTTGAGGGCCAAGAGCTCTGTCAAGGCAAGGCACTTTTGAGGTTTAGTGATCTGCATCAAGGCCAGACACTTTTTAGGTTCAGTGAACTGTATCAAGGCCAGGCACGTTTGAGGGTCAATGAGCTCTATCAAGGCTCGGCGCTCTTGAAAATCAGCGAACAGTATTAAGGCCACGCACTTTTGAGGATCTATGAACCGTATCAAGGCCAGACACTCTTTTGATAATTGGGGTCCTTGATGGTTGAGGTCCTTGGTGGTTGGGATATTGATGTCCAAGGGCTGTCATATCATTGCCTAAAATGTATAGGACTTTATTAATTTCGACTTTATGCATATTTCCAATACTATGTAATCCTTTTTAGAAGGTATTGACTGGCAGTCTGCATCCCTTCAGATTTCACTCTCTTCAGAAATATAGAAATTTTTTGTGAAGACACCACTTCATAGAAAAAAAATATGTATCTCTTAAGGGGTCATAATTCCCTCATATCACAATACCCTTAGTTGGTAAAGCAAATAAAATTTTAACCCTTTACCATTTTCATGCAATCCAATTAAAAAAAATATATTATATTATTGACATTAGGATTTATAACCCCACCACTACTTTATTTTAAGGAGTGCTCTGGATTTCTAAAGAATGTTCTGGTTTTCTATATTAAAATTCTTTTCTCAGAGCCTACAACTTTATTTGTTTCAACGTTATGTATACTCCTGTACTAAACAATATTTTATATTAACTGTACTCCTCACTTGGTACTTGTGTATTATACTGACCACAGCCAAGATCTGAAGTTATGTCAATCAAATCAATCGAATTGTGAAGCATCAATATATACTAATCCGATTCTGACATTTATATGAAGTGGTGTGGGAGTCACCATCCCTCGAATTTACCATTGATTGATAAGCTATTAAAATTTCAACCTTTACCGGTTCCATTCAATCAAAATAAAAAAGTTATTCATATGATTGTTATTTGGTTTTATCTGGATATTCTTGTCTTGAGTTAAGACCATCGCTATAGAGTGCAGTGATATTCAAGAGTGGCTGGCCTTGATAAGGTTCATAAATCCTCAGAAATGCCTAGTCTTGGTACCGTTCGTTGATTCTCTTGAGCGCCTGGTCTCGAAAGTGCTCATTGGCCCTGAAAAGTGAGTGGCCTTGATACAGATCACTGAACCTCAAAAGTCTGGCCTTGAAAGAGCTCATTGGCCCTCAAAAGTACCTTGGAAAGGCGCCAAGGAACCGGCCATAAGCAAATCAAGACGAAGCAATCTGCTCTCTTCTATCAGCGGAATCACAAGCTTGCTCATAATTTATAATACTGATTACTAAAGGTGTTCAATGATTCAAGCACTTCTCATTTGTTAGCCTAAGAGAGAAATTTTGGTCGACACATCGTCTGCTCTTCCAAAAACTGAATTAGTTACAGCAACAAGTATCGTTATAATAAGTAATTTGCAATCTACAGAAACCAGGCTAATGTCTCTATAATTAGCACACTCAATATTATCACCCTTTCTTATACAGGGATTTAATTAGAGTTTTTCTAAGATTGCTAGGTACTTCCTCTTTTCCAAAAATGGTATTCATAATCATCAGTAATTTATTTCCAACCTCATAACCATCATCTTTAAAAAAATCATTTACCACACTATCAGTACGTGGGGTCTTATTACTTTTTAATCCTTATAGTTCTGTGACTAATTATTCCTAACAAAATAGATTCTCCTTCACATCCAAGGTGTCACAAAATTTTTTCGTTTTCCTCTGTTTTTTTTTTTTCCTATAATTCTATCCCGATTAAGCATATTCTCAAACTTTTTGTTCATTTAGCTCTTTCCCTATCACTAATTGTGGTCTCGTTCCTATCAGTGGCTCCGGCATCAAAAAAATGTTTTACAAGCATACCAATTCACTGTCTCTTGAAGGAGTTTTTCTTCTTGCGCTATTGTGCGTTGTAAAGGTAGGAGAAACCCGAAAATAGACGGAGGCCGGCGTGCACCCCCCTGACAGTTTTCCCCTGGAAAATACCCACCCCAAAAATACCCCCCGCGGAAAATCCCCCCCCCCCCCGAAAATACCTCCCGTGGAAACCACCCCTCAAAAAATACCCACTCCGGAAAATACCCCCCCGGAATATATCCTCGGATAATACCCCCCGCGGAAAATACCCCTGACGTAAAATACCCCCCCCCCCCGGAAATTAACCCCCACCCCTTTCGGAAAATACCCCCTCCCCCCCCGCGGAAAATTACCCCCCGAAAATATTCCCCGGCGGAAAATACCCCCGGTAAACATACCCCCCACCCCCTGGAAAAATAAGACTTTCCAAATTTGAGAATTCTATTTGTTTTTTTTTATTTACGTAGGGGAAGGAATTTTGGTACTTGTGTATTATGTGCCACTCACTCAAGTTTTGTGCTGTGTAAAATTCGAGAACTCGCCAGTTTTTTGTTTTTATTTTGGTTTGGAAAGCCTAATTTTCCACAAGGGGGGAGGGGTGTTTTCCAGGGGGATATTTACCGGGGGGTCATTTACCGGGGGTATCTTTCACGGGAGGGAGGGTATTTTCTAGGGGGAGTTTTCCAGGGGGTATTTCCCACAGGGTATTTTTTCCGCTGCGTTTGTTTTCTGTTTATTTTTCGGGGAGGGAGGTATTTTCCACGGGGGTATTTTCCGGGGGGTATTTTCTGCGGGGGGTAATTTTTGCGGGGGAGGGGGGGGGATAATCACTGGGGGAGTGGGGGGTTAACGCCTAGAACCTAAAGACACAACTCGATCTGATCTATATGATAGAAATGATCTTGAAGAGAATACTTGAATGAAGAATTTGCTTGATGCTCCACGTTGGTCTAGTACAGGGAGATTATATATTATAATTAAGATGGTACAATTCAGGAAGAAGAGGCATAAAGTAACTATCATGGGTCGACTGAATTTTGGGGTTTCACAGAAATAATTGTTCTATCAAAAGTGATTGCAGACTAAGTAAGACCATCCCCCCCACAAAAAAAGAGAGAAAAAACATTGAGTTTTACTGAAAGATAGTAGAATACCTATAAAAGTAAAATTAAGTGCAAATTAAATAATGAAGAAAAAGAAAGAGAGAGAAGAACAGAGAGAGAGAGAGAGAGAGAGAGAGAGAGAGAGAGAGAGAGAGAGAGAGAGAGAGAGAGAGAGAGAGAGAGAGAGAGAGAGAGAGAGAGGGGGAGAGACAGAGAGAGAGAGAGAGAGAGAGAGAGAGAGAGAGAGAGAGAGAGAGA
>JAQQPU010021918.1:0-14351 GCA_029168905.1 Artemia sp. Kazakhstan ARC1039 | reverse complement strand
GATGTAAGTCTCTCCCTCACCTCAGCAATACTTCATGTACGCAAACAACAGGTTATGAGTTCTGTTGCTTTGGCCGTGGAAAAACTGAGAGCCAATGGAAATAATATTAAACTACTTGTTCCTCATACAATCACCAATCAACGTCATATTGCCATGGGGTCACGCACCTTCACCGATTCATCCTTTATCAATGGCGAAATCCCCTCGAAACTTGCATTGGCATTTGTAAAAAGTGCCAGTGAAATAGGATCGTGGACTGAATGCCCACATAAATTCGAGATGTTTGGACTTTCATCTCTTGTGTACAAAGTAAACGGCATCCCACTCTACAATTTATCCTTTGATAAATCCTATAGAACATTGTATGAGTTGACCATGCAAACCCTAGATTATGATTCGCAACTATTTGAAAATGCTATAACCGAAGAAATGTTTGCTAAAACACATGGTATCATTGTATTGGATTTGTCTGGCACACAGGATATGAGTATAGTACGTACGGGGACTGTGCGTTTAGAGTGTACATTTGCCGACCCATTGGCTGAGAGTATTGCACTAATCTCACTAAATCAATATGAAACCTATTGGGAAATCACTCCCGAAGGCAGTGTTCTACTAGACTTGGCGCCATGAACACCAGTCAAATAATCGATGTATTTAATATGGACCCCTACATGTCCCAGTACAAATCCTATTGTCTACCCTCAGACTTTCTTGGAAAAATTCAAAGTGCGAACAATACCCTGATTATTGTTAATAGCAGTCCATCGACTGTGCTGACCGGTCATTGGCTGTGCATCTATCAAACAATGAAGACGATTGAATTTTTTGATCCTCTTGGTCTACCCTATACATTCTACACACCCCACATCAGCAACTATATTGAGAGCAGTAGGAAAACTATTATTCAAAATCGAAAGAGGGTGCAGAATCTAACGACTAAAAGCTGCGGCTTCCATGCACTACTATATTTTGTATTCCGATGTTGCGGCTATACTTACAAGCAGAGTCTCCACATTTATAGTAACAATCCCCGTCTGAACGACTTTCTAGTGGAAAATATCCTCTCAGACCTATACAGTATTGATTTCAGTGCCCTAAGAGTAAAGTGCTTTAAAAATGTTTGTGAATTTGTTTATTAATAAAATGTATAAATACAACAATGTCTTTAAATCTTCACTTTTAGATTTCTTCATCGGTGTATAGGCAAGTGTCGTGAACCACTAATGCTGGTAAATCATTTGGATTCACTGTACATTGATCTTGATTGACTGCGAAGTCAGGGTCACATTTTCTGCAGTACAATGTAACTTCACTCTTGTCATATCTCTTTGTATAGTCAATAGTCTCTTTGTATAGTCTATTTGAAGCAATATCACATACAGTGTTTTCAAGTGGTGAATCACATTCGGTAACTGCCAAATAAAAATCACTTGGTTTATAGTCATAGTAGGCAGTGTCATCCCAACGATGACGTAGAAACCAAATTGTCTTGTTACCCCAACAGTTGAATCGTAGACCAGATTCTTCTTCCCAGAATAATTTAAATCCGCGACGATACCAATCTCATAGAAATAAACTAAAATCACGTTTAGGATTCTTTCTAATCATAGCGGGGTAAGTATTCTCCCACTGATCACATTTATCATAGTGACAATTGGAGCACAGGTGCCCTCTAGGGTGAGAGTCACACACCTCTTCAAGACATGAATTACATCCTTTAATTTGTACTGCATAGCCTCTATGTAATTTACAAGGATTACATAATTTACACTTTTCACTATAGTCATCAATAATTGTACAATTCTCACATTGAGTCCAACTGCCAAGAGTGTACAAGCACAATGGACATATATAGAACATTTTTTGGTTTCCGATGTCAACTCTCTCACAGCTAAAACGAAACTGATCGTCCTCGCTCGATAATTTCAAAGTGGAGGAAAGGGGAGAGGAGTAACTCTGTAACGTTACCTCTTTCGAATGACGGAGGAGCCATCTACATTGAATCCAATGGCAATGTTTTCAAAAGTATATCCACAATATGATTCTGCCTTGTTCCAATTAATATATCAATAAATTGAGTATAAGCATTTGCATCACATTTTAAAAGTTTCATACAATAGTCCAATGGGGGAGAATCAGTTTTCATTATATTGTCAAGTGTTCCCTGAGAGAATATCCTGCGTTGAAGAGATAACTCGAGAAAATCATCATTCAAAATCAAACGTTTTTCCATAAACACTAGATTTGATCTAATTCTCTCTTTCTCAAATTTATTCATTCTTCAGTCCTTTCACTCTGACTGCTGACTCTAGACTGACCCTGATTCGTTAGCCCTAACCAGAAAAGAAAGGGAACATTTTCGATTTCGAAACAATTTTATTGAATAATTACAACAACATCAATAATACTATGCATGTACAATTAGCGATAGAGTTTATTGTCTTCGATATGTTTCACTAATGCACTTAAAGCACATTGAAGTCTATTCACATGTGCTATATCAACTTTTTCGGCGAAACATAATTGATCTTCCATTTTAAATTTGCTCAAGGATATCACATATCTTGCATATACTGCATCCCATTCCAGACAAAGCCGCGATCCTTTCGTAATTTCCACCGCAATGTTTGGTGCTCTTGTATTATTACCAGCAACTCCACTATCAACTTCGAATAGTGTAAACATTCCACTCATTATTACAAATATATATCCAAATGAGTAAAGTCAAAACTGTTCTTCTCACTCCTTTGAATTCTATTCACAGACTAATAAAACTATAGCAAAAATCCTTTCCTTATATTCACTCCGCCGCTACTATGTAAGCAAGCCCTCTGATTGGCTGAGAAGGAAACACGTGATCTAACTGTTTCCTGAAAACTCATAACATTTGCCTCGAGCAACAACAACACACCTGGAGAAAGAGGTCATTGACCTGTCCCCATTAGACTCAATAATCCATCAAAGTGAGAAAGTTCCTGTTTTTCCATTCTCACTGACAAAAGCCATAAAACAGACATGAACTGCTGTTGACATCCATGAAAAACATCAAATAAATTGACCAACACACATAACCGACCAAGAAACAACCATCAATGTGACAAAATTCCTGTTTTTTCAAGTGAGAAAAATACTGTTTTTTCATTCTCACTGACAAAAACCATAAACCACGTGGTTCTATGCCCAAATAAGGAGCCCCGTCACGAGCTTTAGGGTCATCTCTACTGAC
This sequence comes from Artemia sp. Kazakhstan ARC1039, assembly GCA_029168905.1. Classification (NCBI taxonomy): domain Eukaryota; kingdom Metazoa; phylum Arthropoda; class Branchiopoda; order Anostraca; family Artemiidae; genus Artemia; species Artemia sp. Kazakhstan ARC1039. Next base: position 11,122 of record JAQQPU010021918.1, on the reverse strand, counting down.
GATCCCAAATCAGGCTCAGTATCCTTTTATAAACCCTCAAACGGAATCTACTCAACAAAAACCTCCAACCTATGATAGCACAACTGCTAGGACCCAATACCCCATTACCCAAGTGAATGATACAACTGGCCAAGGCCCCTCAAAAATCTCTCCACCACAAGGAACGCCCGAAGTGCAACCGTTAACCTCTGATACAGAAAACTAAGAACACATTGATCATGGCTGCTATTTAAATTCAAAAAAGGTAAAGTTCTTTTTTTCTCGCTTAAATACCTAAACAAAAAAATGAAATATTTTTTACAAGTTTAGTATGATAAATTGTGCAAACAAGGGTATAGCGGTAATCGAACACCTCGTGCGAGATTCACGTTAAACTAGAGGACTCACATTGGCATGGTGTTGGCAGTAATGTGGGACGTTAAACTAGAAAGCTTACATTATTGCTAACGCCACAGCAAACAATGTTAAATTCTTTTAAGGGTTTTCATTTCCTTCCTGGTTCTGTAAATAATCTCGTCTATACCCTCATTTGAAGATGAGTAGAATAAAATACAGTATTTTGGATTCAGCCGTAGAAGCTAAAGTAAAATTGAAGCAGCTGTCCTAGTTTTGCCTGTCCCAGGTAGCCCCCGGAGTAGGCAAACATGAGGATCACTAGGGCTCTCCATGTACTGAATTCAATTATATTTCAATGCATAACCCCAAATCACGTTAGTTCAGTACATACTTTTGATCGTAGTTGAAATATTCAAAATGTGAATCTAAAGAAACTCTTTCAGTATATCAAACCTCGAAATACTAAAATACTAAACTTTGATATATTTTGGCTGTAAAATCATCTTCATGAGTCACCTTTGAAGAAGATGTCACTTTTGAACTCATTTGAGTCACCTTTGACCCATTAATCTTAAGTACCAAAGGGTATATTCAAACTAAAGATTTTATTGATGTAGCTACTACCTTAAAAAATACCGGAGCGTCATTGCCTTATTAGTGGCAATGTTAAAAAAAATTAACTACTAACACAGGGTCGATCCTACATTTTTAGCAGTTGATTTTATCTGATGTCTTATCCAAATTCGAAGAACTGCACGCCATCAACATAATCGAACATTGTATTGTAAAATATCCTAGCTTTTTTCTTTCACCTTCATCATAAGACATAATCATCATAAGTACTCTTATTATTACTAAGGAACCTTCTTTTAAAATACTAAACACGTTTAACCCATTGGATTTGACTGTACAAAGAGATAATGTACAGAGATTACTTTCAAGATTTCCAATGTCATTTAGACAATTGGTCAAAAGTAAAACCTTATTTTACCAATATCTTGTTATCATTATTAGTATTATCACGATAGCCAATCATAAGACACGCAGCGTTCAATTGATTAAATAATAAATAACCACATCTCGCAGTAAAACTAAAAAAAAGCTTTGTCGCAAATAGCAACCAAAAATATTCTTTTAAAAATAAAAAATAAAGTCAGCTGAATGGAAAACCCCTCAAATTGCTTTAAGCACCCCACATAAATTATACGGCCAAACAATATCCTTGTCTTTTCCTAAGGTAACATCCTTTTCCCTTTTAATGTTATAAGTTATGTATGCAGTTCAATTGGACGATGTGAAATATTAGTCCGCCTGTCACTTTCCTACGCATTCCAAAATCCACAAAAACTAATGGCAAACTGGTCGATTTATTTACGCATTCTTTCCTCAAAGTTAGAATACTTCATATTTTTATATTCAACGTTATCAATTAGACTAATTGACCTGTGTACTGTTTAATATTCTAAAAAATATTCTTATTAATAAGTAATCAATTCGCCTAGTTTTGCTGGAAAATAATATTTTTTTTTCAAAAAGAAGAAAAAACGAAGATATAGCTAAAACGTATACCTAAGCGGTAAAATATAAACTAACCCTACCTACAACCAATAAGCTTGACCAAGCTCTAGATTTCAAAACACATTCATCAGAAAATGAAATGAAAACATTTTTAAAATGCACTATCTTCCAGTCATCGTAAACCTAAACCAAATAAATAAGAGGGCGACAGCTCCCAAGATCTTAAAAGAAGTGCGGTAACAGTTAATGCAAAAAAGTACCATTGTAAAGTTAATAAATGGGAAGCAAAAAAAAAGGTAACAAATGTTTTTACCAGCTTCCAGACCGTTGGTTTTAGCCCATAAACTTAACCAGTATAAGCAGTCAAACTGGCAATAAGTTTTAACCCGTAAAAACACCCCGTAGTATAGACCCAAACCTAAAAACGGGAATAAAACCACAATGCCAAAATCATCAAAAATAGTAGCCTGAAAACAAACAAAATATGAGCAAATAATTTATTATTCTAAAATGCCTATTAAGTACCAATAATAAGCGTATCAATTTCAGCGAATAAGAAGAAACTACCCATGAAAAAATAGTAACAATGAGAATTTTTTTCAGTCTTAGTCTAGTCATCACTTCGCTTTTGATGTATTTTCCTTGTGAGGCACAATTCAAAGTTAATTCACAAGCCTTTAGATTCAGACGTTACACTCGCCTTGTATAAAACCTTTTCAATAATTATCGTTTGCAGTTTAGCAACCAGTCATATATTATTCATGTAAAACAGGCAGTTTAGTGAGAAAGTCTACCCGTAAGCCCAAAGATGCCGATATTTATGGCACACTAAATATCGTGCCATTCAATAGCATATAGCCTAAAAAATGACCCTTGGTTTAACCAACCATAACCTCAGTATGGCGACATAAAGAAAGCAATAATAAATACAAATAGGTTAATGTCTTATGAACTTAACAATAACAAATATTATTCTGTTTCAGAACCTAGATAAAGAAAGAAAGATACCTTGTAAAAGAGTAGTCGCTAAAGAATTAACGCAAAGAAAAAAAAACTTAAAACTAGGATTCCGGCAAAGCCACCCTATTTTTCTCACGACTGTAGAATAATATTGTGCGTCTAGCCTAAATTTTGAAGTTTCGCGATAAACGCAAAGATACGCAACAAGCCATTAATTAGTTTTTTTAAATCCTGTATATTTTTTGCAAAAAATAAATGTTCTGCATAAGACGAAATTTGTCAAAGCGGGTAGTTCGAAACTTCACAAACGCAAGCCAGCAGGCAGATTCACCTGATTGGCTAGTTGCGAAGAGATATACTCTTCACGATAAACAACAGCCGGAAGATAGTTAGATTTTCTAGATTGAAGTGCAAAGTGAATGATTCTTGAACTATTCGTAACAAAGAGCAAACAAACAAAAACCTGAATAAACAAAGAGACGCAAATGGAAAATATTACTGTTTTGCAAATGCTAAGAGTAAGAGTAAATTACGATAATTAGTGAGTATACCAACCTTTTGAGCCGAATGTGGCACTTGATGTGGCCAAGGCCTACTTCATCAAACAAGGAATGTGGCATTGTCAAGCTTATGCTATCCATAAAAATTAAATTTACAAAATATATGCTATTTAGGAGTCCAAAACACTATGCATTCATTGAGGCACACATAAGTTTGAACTGAAGCTAATAAAAGTAAAGCGAAAATTTATACGAATGTATCAATCACCCAACAGGAGTTTCTAATGCAATAAACCTACCAAAGAAATAACCAAAATTTATAGAAATTTATAAAGAAATAACCAAAATTTTATGGATATGTGAAAAGATGACACCCTTTTGATGTCGTATGACCAACACCTAAAATCAAAATTTCTTTCTTGTCCAAAAACACGTTTCAATATACCCTGAACCGGAAGGTACCACGATAAACCTAAATATCGCAAGAGCTTCCTGTTCAAGACTAATCCCTGTAAAATACTAAGCAAGGAAAAAATATATTCAATTTTAGAGTAAATAATAATTTGTATCTTAGTAACTGAATCGATTCAAAAATCAGAACGAGTCTGCCCCAAGACCAATTCAACGCTCTGATAACGTCAAACTTGCAAAATATTGCGATAAAATTCAAAAAAGTAACAAAGAATATAGGTGATATTGTATTCAAATGTATGAAACCCCCCTTTATCGCGTAGCAACTTTTCTGCCACGAAATCAGAATAGGCAAAGCAGACAGACTCCTTTCATTGACGTGATAAGTCAAGACACTAAAAGTAATTAACTTCAATTGTTTACGTAAAAGAGAAAAGAAATATTAGAATTAGAATTTGTAGAACCCTTAGTTTTGTGTAGCATGATTAGCCAACACTAAACAAGATAAAAACTCTAGCCACCCAGGCAAATTATATCGTTAAAATAATGTAAGGTAAGTAAGTTTTAAGCTTGGCGCCACGCGCGAAGAAATGCTAAAAGTAATTATGAAAATTGAAAATAATAAGAAATATGAGTATTCATATCATGTATTCAGTATTCAAATCATATCAGTATTCATATCAGTATTCAAATCAGGAGATTCTGCCTGATGCCCTAATAACCCGAATCTGACCCAAAGGAAGGAACGGAACTTATTCATAAACACGTGAATATTCCGCAAAATATATGCACCTACCAAATAACACATTAAAATTCAAATAACACAGTAAAATTCAACATAAAAACTTAGATAACATCGCGTTTAAATATATGTACCTCTGCCACGTGGCACTATCTCGGCCACTGCAGCAGAATAAGTAGACACATTAAATATTGATACAGTTTTTAATTCGTTTGAACTAGAAAATTTATTCTTTATTAACTTGCCTTCGTATTCCACCAATTATTATAGCCTAAAATAATGCCAGCTTATTGAAAGCCATTCTTTAATAATATTGTGACGGCATTGTTTGAATAAATGTCAATGAGCAGCTTTTCATTCGAACTAACCTAAGAAATATCCATCAAGATAGGCAATTAAGAAAAAACAGCCTTCAATATAGAATAAACTAACCCCCTTTAAAGTAATCATGTGCGAGACTGAGGAAATAAAATAATAGGTAATTCAATAGCAGAAAGTTATGATACAAAAAAAGGGAAAAAAACCTTTTAAGTAAAGCTGACTAAACGATGACAATAAATGAAAATGCTTTACAGTTTGATGGCTTACTATTTCGTTGTAATAAGTATTAAGACCCCAGAAAACTAAGCGCTAACCTAGGTCTTAGAAGATAAGTTTGTATTTTCAAACTTCTGTCGTGAGAAAATTTGGTTACGTTGGCAGGATACGCGATAACTACGGACGCTTAAAAGATTGTTGGATATGAAGAGTCACCAAGTATTCATGTTCGGGCATGAAAACAGGGATCGAATGCCCACATTTAATTCAAAACGAAAACTTTTGAATTTTTTCAAACTTGTCGTCAGTTCCTGCATTAATTGAATCCAGCTTGTTCAGAAACGTACCGTTTTTCTTTCTGTTGATTTTGCGTTTGCATTTATTCAATGCTAGTGCAGACGGGATCAACGGAAAGTAAGACTCTATACTAATTTCGACTATAACTGTTTCCGTCACAAAATTTTAGACAGAGAACTTTTTCGTCACTAAAATTAAGATAATCACATGAACGGTCAAATGAACAAAAATATTAATTATGCCACACGTAAAAAGCACTACAATTCTCTCTTTAACGATTTACGCTCGAGAATCCACTCAAAAGTAAGTAAAAAGACACTTTTAGCTAAAATCAGTAGGGATACCACTCACACTCCGGGAGGTAATAACAATAAATTTTTTTTGCTCTCGATAAGTAGTGAAAGCTCAACACATCCGGCGGAACTCTTCTGCAAACAATAACCAAATAATCCGTGAAAAACCCATGAAATACTTGGAAATCGATGAGGGACGACTTATTCAAAATAGCCACTGGAAAAAAGTGATATTTGTGAAAGCGGATGGACCCCCAATCATGGAAAGTTGAGGCCAAGGGTTGGCGTCGCGTATATTATCCCACTACGCAAGCACTTGATTCTCATCTTCCTATGAGAAACAACTATGCAAATACGAGACGCGATTAGATAACAAAAACCGCTTCACAAGGAACTACAACTGCAGTTCAAAATTTTCTTTTAAAAAGCTGGACCCTCAGTCACGGGAGGCCATGGCTGATGGGAGTGGTAATGGTGTCATCATCCCGTTTCCATTCCCATTGGGGCCTAAGCTATCCGTGAGAAACAACTATAAAGATAGGAAATGTGATAGCGAAAATTATATGAATGAACTCTAAGCCGTGGGGAGCCGTTATGCATCTATCGTGACCTGTGGTGCGTTTTATCCCATCGGTCATCACGGTCTGTCCAGAGAACTCTCATGAGAAAATCAACTCCCAATGAAAAGTGACACGCAAGAATTACCCTACATTACTTTTACTACTAAAAAATTTCTCTAACAAAAGTAACCGCTCAAATGAATCTGCAAAAGAGATGCCTCACACATGAGGAAGTTGTATCCGGAGAACGGATACCTTTAAATTTAGTTTTTGAAAATTAATTCTGGAATTAGTTTTAACATTAGTTCTGGAATTAGTTTTTAGAAATTACATTCAGTCGCGACGTCTTATTACTCTTTGGATCTATTTTAGGAGAAACAATACCTTTACGAAGAACAACTGGTACCGGAAAAAGAACGTAAAATACTAATAAAAAATTAAATACCATAAAATTAAAAAGGCCAAATAAACAGCTATAACTTATGATAAACATCATTAAATTGAAAGCGCATAGCTATTACTTAATCATTACTGTACCCTAAACTACTATAACGTAACGTAATTATCTTTTAAATTGAAAATATATTACTATTATGTAATCAATTACTATCCCTTAACCAAGGTAACCTAACGTAACCATTACTAGATTGAGAGTATATAACCATTACATAATCACACACTATTCCTAAACATACTGTAACCCAACATAATTGTTAGTAAACTAGAAGTCTATAGCCATAAGCGATCATTCCAGATCATGACAAATCCCAAGTTTAAAGAGTTAATTCATAAAACATAATAAGGTGTACCAACGGAAAGGAAACATTCATAAGTATAAAAAGAACAAATGTGAAAAATTAAAAATAAAAATAAAGAAAAAAAGTCTAATCTTTCCCCTTTCACCTCAAATAACTTAATCATTTGAAGTTCCTCTTAATTGACGAATGTTATATAATAACGCATTTCCAGATACCGGGTACGCGAGTAACCGTCAACCACCGACGCAGTGGGACGTCGAAACAAGCGAATATATGGTACGTTGCTATTATTAACTCAAAATATAAAATAATAAATAAAAAAAAGCAAACATGATGAGATTCCCGAGCTAGCCACAATTAAGTAATTGTAGCCTGGCAAATGCAACGTCATGGAAACTCATGAAAAGCCATAGCATAAATAATATTATTGATTCCTTAAAAGAATGGGTTCTTATCAAAACAGTGGAAAATCTTGACTGCCCACACTACACTTCCTTTTAAAATCTCCAAGGAAAGTCTTGGAAGACAGAATAATCCTAAGATTAATAGAAAACTTAGTTCATTATAATTTTAGTGCACTTACAATGACAAGAACAATCGAATACACCAGGCTAAGCGCCAACCTAGCATTCCAAATTTTGATACAAGGAATCCCAATGACCAAGTATGCCTTATTAACCGAGTACATCGCAAACAACATTTGGTATGATCAGGATGATAATAACGTCACTACAATTTGGCACATTAAATTTCTCTCCATTCTGATAGATCGAAGGAATATGCTAAAGGGAGAAAGCTTCCTTAGGGCCTTATACGTCAATTGTGTACATAACACATACCTAAACCCAGTAAACCCTTCAACAGGATTCGCTATTTTTCAAGTCACACCGAGGGATTATAAAGAAACTCCCTGATAACCCTTAAGCCAAAAAATAAGGGAGGACATGATCGAGCGAATGGGAATAGAGGTCCTCATTCGTACCATGTCCAGTCCCACCTCTCTAATTACTGTTTGCTTAAAACCATGCAGCCATCACGAAACATGCGTTTCTTAAGCGGCATGAATGTGCGTAAACAGTAAAGGCATGAAAATTTACAGTAAATTAAGACCTCTTATGTCTGACAATTCCCTGTTCGACACGCATTGGAGAAGTTCTCACTACTTTTTTGAAGATATGTCTGAAAATTTCCCTGTTCGATACGCATTGCCAGCCCAGTCTTGATGCAACCTATTGCCCGAAATTCAATTCAAAATCAACAGATAATTTTTTGAAGATATATCTTCAAAAATTGTAGTGAGAACCAGAAAAAGAACCAGTTCTCACTACTTTTTTGAAGATATGTCTGAAAATTCCCTGTTCGACACGCATTGGAGAAGTTCTCACTACTTTTTTGAAGATATGTCTGAAAATTTCCCTGTTCGACACGCATTACCAGCCCAGTCTTGATGCAACCTATTGCCCAAAATTCAATTCAATTGATCAACTTTTAACTTCAACTAAACGAAGTCTGATCAACTTTCACTCAGTGTTTCCACTTCTCCCGATTTTTCGGGAGATCTACCAAATATCTAATCCATCTCCCGAAAAAAAAGAAGATACCGAATCTTCCGAAAATCTCCAGAAAACTTAATGCCAGAAAAATTTTGCTTTGTGGTCATTCTTTTTTTAACTGGCCGTTGTATGTGGTCTTTTAGGGATTTTCCTAAACGTCCCAGGTAATTGAGGTAGCGCGATTTGAATTTATTGGCATATGTATGAACATTGCCCATTTACCCCATCAAGAAACAGAGAAAAGTGTGGAATAAAGAAGGTCGTCTCAACAGAAGTTGGTTTCTAGAGGAGACGTTAATAATCAAGAACATTGCCCATTATCCATTCCCCAGTGGTTGCATTGATTTTATGTTTTTGATCATTAAAACACCTTCAGGTTTGTAATTAACTAATTATTTTCAATTCATAAACTAACCACAGGTGTCGGCTTGCACCAAAAAGATGGGAACTAGCACTATGTGGGTCAAGCTGATTCAGTAGGTTCAAAATGATCCAAAGTTACTACAAATTAAAGAAATATGACAAAAATTATACTTGTCTGCAGTTGCTCTGTAGAACTGAAGGATTTTGCATCAAATGATCCAGTACAAAATACAGAGACAAAAATTGCAGCATTTTGAAAATAATTTACCATTTTTTCTGGTTGACAAGTTAGTCCCATTCCTGAAAAATATACTGCATAAGAATTTTATTGATAAAATAAGATTGGGTAAGCAGAAAGTGACGAATATAGTCCGCCAGGGCCTAACAGTGAATTATAAAACATAAAATCGCGAAGAAAGGATTAAAAAGAGGACAAATAACAGCCAGTGACTAAACTGAAATTAGTTTTATTGAACCTGAAAAAGCTAAGTCACTATACCCCCCCCCCCCCGTGGTCCATATTTCAGACGCTACTCGTTGCCAGGTTGGTTGAGAAGAGCCATTGACAAAGAGTGGCGGGAACATTCCGATAGTGCCGATGATGATGAAACAGTAACTCTGACAGCCCTGGATTACTGAAAATCGGCTTTGAGTGCGAGGGACCACCATTGAAACCACCGTGGAAACCAAATTTAGCAAAGTTTGTACAATACTTGTTTTTCTTGCCATATTCGAACGTAGCTTCAGGAAGACTGTTCAGCTTCCTCAAGGATGTGAAGACAGACAGAAGGAATCGTTTGGTAACAGTAACTTTGGCTTCCACAATTCAGACGAAACTTGGAATAAAACGAGACGGAGTTACAGCAGACACACTGACGGTTGACCTGCCCCTCAGAAAGAGGCTAAAAGGAGTAGTAGCGTCTGGCAGCACAACTGAGTTACTCCATGATCAGAGTGGACTGCTCACATAAGAAGCAATGCGATAGACACAGATTATGTATGTAATGCAGTATATGTATCTGAAAGTTTTGCTATTTTTATACTTTTATTTCAGTTATATGAATACTAATGAACTGCGGCTTTGCGTTTTCTCTTTATCATTTGTGAATAACTCTGGGGATGGTAGTAAAAAAATTTATCCACTTAACTCAGACTAAATGATCAAAGGCCTGGTGTCCGTAATTCGTCCAGATATTCTGTCCCCGTCCAGAACTTAGTGGGCTGTCATGTAGAGCCTGAAAGGGCGAGAAAAGGTAGGGATCGATAAAGAAAAATGTCTTAATTAAACAGCTTTAGGGTCTGAATGAAATATGACTGCACATAGTCTCAAAATCAAATACATTTCAAGCTTCTAGCTGCTTCCTTTTGTCATGTTTGACAAAGTTGATCGACGAATTTTCTTTCCGAAATTGCAGCTGGCTCCAGTAAATCTACACTCTGAACTTTTAGAATGTGGCACTTTATTCTCAAATCGCTCGAACACCTCCAAAAACTTAATACAAAATAAAAAGATTCTTACTGAAAAGTCTACCGAATCCTGAGAACCATCTCCCGAATCCTGAGAACCATCCCCCGATTTTCTCCCGAAAAGTGTCAAGATTTTAAAGATTGTTTGAAAAGATAAGTGGAAACACTGCTTTCACTGGTCAGCCATGAATCAAAAGAAAAAAGGCGTGTGTTATTGAAGGGACGGTAAACCCCAATGGAGGTAGTATAGGAATTTTCAATGGCTGAAAAGGGAGAAAAAAAAAAAGAAAATAGTGGTAACTACCCCCTAATGGTGGCAGTACTTGTGGGGGGCTGTAATACTTACTCATGTTTGAACAAATTACATCCAGATAGGTGTTACCTTTTGTTGTAGAAATTTTAACCAGTTGTTTAATATTAAGAGAGGTACAGATAGATTCCATCATCAGGTCATTCGCATTGCCAAGTAAGATTATACCAGCGTTCGGATACTTTGATAACACAAAAGTCAACACTTATCGAGAATTGCTGCTTAAATTTGATTTTCTGGTCAATACTTTGGTTAGGGGAATGATAAAATACGGCGGTTACAATTAAATTGAAAGGGCGGGGAAGTACTTTTGGTCTAAGGCTCAGCCATTGGATTTCATCGTAATCTGATAAGTTGGGGGTTAGCATAAGTTGTGCTCAAAACCCATATGCATTCCCAAGGCCAGAACATAATTTGCACTTCACTGAAAATATATAAATGTTCTTACTTTTATAACTTTAAAAGTAAGAACATAATATACATAATATACACATATAAAAACAAATAATATTAACAT
>JAQQPU010021916.1:0-14351 GCA_029168905.1 Artemia sp. Kazakhstan ARC1039 | reverse complement strand
ACTTAGGAGGACCGGGTTCGATTCCCGGTGTGGGAAAATTTTTAACTCTATAATCTTCGAACATTCGAACCTTTTATAATTTATAATGATGTATAATATAAATACTGTAATCTTCACTATAGTGAAGTTGCCTATGCAAGTTAGTATAGGGAAGAGTTCGATCTTTATTATACAATCAAATAGCTAACTAATTCAAATGTATGTAATTGTTATTCCAATGATGGTCTTTTAATGTAAAAAAACGTTTTATTTTTAATTACAAAAGAAATCAGCTGTAGCAATTTCCCTTAAAATGAGCCATTATAAAACTCTCTATGATTTTCAAGTGCTCAGCTAGCCGAGCAGGAAAAAAACAGAAAAAAACGGAAAAAAAGATGCCGTTCGTGGAGAACGTCTTGGTTACAACCAATCTTCTTGATTTTCAAGTCAATATATTTTCCTTGTTATTCAAGCAAAGGACGGCAAGTTTGTCATATAGAGGTTTAGGACAAGGCAGTTCTAATAGTGTGCTTCTTGTTTGGATCTGAATATATTTTCAGGAGTTATGGGTTACTTTAGTTTTTACTATGGGGCGTGATTGTCTCTTACTTGGTCGCTTTCTACCGCTGCAACCTGGATGAAGTTCGTTTTTTACTGTACAAAGAGAAAAAAAAGCCGTTTAGCCAAAATGCTGCAGTAGCTGCCTTTTTTCTTTATTTTCAAGCCAATATTGGTTTTCAAGCCCTTTCTGTTCAAGCCAAGGGACAAAAAGTTTTCTATACAGGGGTTTTGGACAAGGCGGTTATAATGGTATACTTCTTTTTTTGATCTCGCTCTATGTTTATGAGTTATGGGTGATTTTAATTCTTAACATTGGATGTGATCGTCTCGTACTAGGTTGCTAACTACCGCTGCAACCCGGATAATTAAAAAAATCATGTAAATAATTATTCCTTTACTACTTCAGTGACTATGGGTTATAGTTCGTTCCTTAATGTAAATAACTACAAAAAGTTTTTAACCCCATTAATTTGCTTTAAAATGAGCCATTAAACAACTCTCTACGATGTTCCAGTGCCAAGCTATCTGCGGAATTACTAACCTATACTATAATTAAGTGGCGTATAAAATTTAGTATAGGCAAGAGGTCGTTCTTTATTATAATGGGTCCAAATCTTACCGCTGGTATACAATTATGATTTATGTAAAAAAATCAAATATCTTTGAAAAGACTGCAGCATGAAAAGACATCAAAAATGCAGTTTTTGGTGGAAAAATTTATTCTATTTTAGAAATAATTTATTTTAGTTACTAGTGATTTTTAATCCAATTAATTTCGTTTAAAATGAGCTATTGAACAACTCTCTACGATGTTCCAGTGCCAAGCTATCTGTGGAAAAGAATAAAAAAGAAAAAAAAATATGCCGTTTGTGGAGAATAACGTGGTTAAAGTCAATTTTCTTGATTTTCAAGCCAATATATTTCCCTTGCTGTTCATGCCAAATGACAGAAATTTTCTTATACAGGGGTTTCAGACAAGGCGGTTCTAATGGTGTACTTTTTGTTTTGATCTGACTCCTTTGTTAGGAACTATGGGTTTTTATATTTCTTAACATTAGACGTGATCGTCTCTTACTAGGTTGCTAGCTACCGCTGCAACCCGGATGGGTCCAAATCTTACCGCTGGCATACAATTATGATTTATGTAAAAAAAATCAAATATATTTGAAAAGACTGCATCATGAAAAGACATCAAAAATGCAGTTTTTGGTGAAAAATTTATTCTATTTTAGAAATAATTTATTTTAGTTACTAAGGATTTTTAATCCAATTAATTTCCTTTAAAATGAGCTATTGAACAACTCTCTACGATGTTAGAGTGCCAAGCTATCTGTGGAAAAGAGGAAAAAAAAATATGCCGTTTGTGGAGAATAACGTGGTTAAAGTCAATTTTCTTGATTTTCAAGCCAATATATTTCCCTTGCTGTTCATGCCAAATGACAGAAATTTTCTTATACAGGGGTTTCGGACAAGGCGGTTCTAATGGTGTACTTTTTGTTTTGATCTGACTCCTTTGTTAGGAACTATGGGTTTTTATATTTCTTAACATTGGACGTGATCGTCTCTTACTAGGTTGCTAGCTACCGCTGCAACCTGGACTACAAATATTTGGAATTTGGTATTTTTTGGCAAAATTGCTTAATAAATCAAATATCTTTGAGAAGACTGCAATATGAAAAGACAATTGATAAAAGTATCATGTGTAGCATATTTTTAATTTTTAAACTTTTGTTAATGACGTCATAGTCCAAGTGGCGAGCACGATCGGCCTTTAAGCGAAAGGATGGTGGTTCAAGCCAACCGGGATCATTTTCTTTAATTTTTCATTCGGATATCAATAAAACCATATCATCACTATATCATTAATTAGTATAGGTTTATTTAATATAGGAAATAGATCGTTCTTTATTATAAATTATAATTTATAATGAACCACATCGATCTTTTATGCAAACTTAACAGGCCCGGGTTCAATTCCCGGTGTGTGAAAATTTTTAATTCTATAATCTTCAAACATTTGAACCTTTTATAATTTATAATGATGTATGATATAAATACTGTAATCTTAACTATAGTGGAGTTGCCTATGCAAGTTAGTATAGGGAAGAGTTCGATCTTTATTATAAATAATTTGTTTAAATTACAAAAGGTTTTTAACCCCATTAATTTCCTTTAAAATGAACCATTGAACAACTCTCTACGATGTTCCAGTGCCAAGCTATCTGTTGAATTACTAACCTATACTATAATTAAGTGGCGTAAAAAATTTAGTATAGGCAAAAGGTCGTTCTTTATTATAAAAAATTTGACCAAGAAGGCGGGGTTCTTGTTACTGCCCTCACATTGCTTCATGTTGTAGTAAAAAGGGGTGGTCCAAAAACCCATTGCTATTTGTCCGAAATGCCAAAGAAAAGTGGTCTTTCCCAAAAAGAGGTCTTTTACCCTAGTACTATAGCCTATACAATCCCCCTCAATATGCACAGAGAGTTTCAGCTTAGTACCCTTAGTAATTCATCAGATATTGTTGATACAGACTACTGACAACCAAAATGTACATGATAGGCCTATGTTTTGATTTTGTTGAAAATCCACCTCAACATTTTCTGACAGTTTCACCTTAATACATTAATCTTTTTCGGAATTTAGGATTAAACATGCTCCTTTTCCCCAATGATATCAAATCTTAAATATTATGTAAACTATGTCAAATAATATTGCTTACAACCCATGCCTCATGGACTGTGGTGGGTTAGGTCATCCCCAGAGGCATATGATCTGAGTTTCTAATGAACAGTTATCCTGCCCAACTAGGATTCATTTTATTATTCTGAACTTCTAAAATAGCCTTCTTCCCCAGAATCCCAGCTTTTCTACCAAACAGTCTGCCTTGTGTTTGTTGGAAAATGTAATATTTCTATATTTTTCATATGATATTCCTTTTTGAAGCTGTGTCCTTTTAAAACGCCTGTGTTTCATGCATGTATGTTAGGCTATCTTTACCAATATTGCTGCATCATATCTAGCTATGGTACTAAATCCTGGCATTTTTCCATGGTAGAGCAATAACAACAAAGATTTATCAAAAATATCCCAAAATTTAGTATTTTTAGTATCAAGTCCCCAAAACTTCTCCAAAATCTAAAACAGATTTTTTTTTCTAGCAGATTATATAAACAAAAACTAGTATTCTCCTCCTTCCAATCAAGTATTTTATGTTCAAACAAAGATAAAAAAGTAATTTTCAAAGTCTAAAGAAAGTTATTAGTATATTTGAGGGGAGAAAGTTCTTCTTAAGTATGCCATGATTATGAGTATCATAATTTACACAAAGATAAAATAAATGTGAAAATCCATGCTAACATATAAACAGTATTAGAGAAGTTGCAGCATCTTTGGGGAATTTTTATGTGGTTAAAAATAACTTTATTTTCTGAACAAGTTAATCATTTGACTAAAGGGACCTTCTTGCATCACAAACAATATTTGTATACTGGGTGAAATGACCTGTGTTTCACTAATCACTACACCTGTCAGCTGGATTTAGTGTAACTTCATGAATACAATAGGTTTAGTGCAGCTGTCTGGTGAACTAAGAACTGCAGGTAAAAAATTTGATAGAAAGAAATAGTGTGCTATAGCTAATGTTGTTAGATCTTACTCTTATGTAAGATCTTATAGAATTTACCTATTAAAGTGATCCTTACTATTATCTCAAATATTTATGTTAATGGTTCCAGTTCCAGAATTTGTATGAGGGTATATGGACTACCATGCAGTCCTTTCACCCTTTGATTTCAGAGTAGTATCTTTAATCCTTCTTTTTCTTCAGCAATGCTTTCAGAAATGGTCAGCAATAATTGTTTGTCTTTGAAAAAGCAGTGCCTGAAAATAAAAATACACTCCACTAGGCATGTCATTTGAAACCCATAATTTGATGATGGGTTGTAGGAAGTGCAAGTACCTGAACTACCTGCCCCCTGCAATTTAAGGCCAATAGGCTAGCCATCACCAGTACTGTGTATCCTACTCATTCTTGTTCTCTTCTGCACTGTAGAATTCAATCAATGTTCCACTGTCTTCTTCATGATCTGAATCATCAAATTATAGATTGGTCTTTCAGTGTTAGGATGTTGTTGTAAACTAATGATGGTATCAAATGTTTCTGGAACACCCATTATCTGGCAGCTTAACTTAATGTTTGTGATTTGTGGTGCCAGTACCAAACACTCAAAAAAGATATGTTGGTTTAATTAATGCAAACCCGAGTTAATTAAGTAAATTACACTACTTTAGACTATACTAGGGGGAAGGGTGGAGATGACACTCAGGAGCCTCCATGTCCCATGGTGGATAATTTGGAAAAGGGTAACTATCTGCAAGTTCATTTTTCCAATTTGGATGATCTTTCAGATATTGACACCAAGGATACTTATGGTGCTGGGGCTTGCTAGGGTTTGTAAAAGTGGCTGGAAAGACTGCATGTTTATCACCATAATATTGTATTTTTGTAAAGTAATGGTTTCTCTGCATAGTAGCTCTATCTTTCAGAGCAGGTAGTCTAGAGACTTCTTTTAGCTTATCTACTGAAGTATGTTTATGTAGCCCCAATGCAATTCTTATGGCTGAATTTTGGAGCATCTCAAGGGTTTTAAACAGAGTTACAGGGACGTTTACAAGGAAATGAATGCCATATCTCATTTTAGATCAAATATACTGTTTATGAAAATCAATTTCAGTGAAGATCCCATTTAGATCCTGCAAGTCACTTTAAGATGATGAGTCATTTTAAAATTGACATTCTCAACGTCATCACATGTGGTTGCCATTTTAAATGAGAGTCAAGGTTCATACCCAGTAGACAGATGGATGGCTGATGAGCTATTGTATTCCCTTCTATCACTAAGGGTTTAGGGAGGGTTGTTTGTCAGTCATAAAACACTATTGCCTTTGTTTTTGGGATCAAAATGGGAAGACCAAAAGCTTTAAAAAACAGGCACACATCATCTATGTTTTCCTGGATTATGCTTTGGAATAAGGTTATATTCTTGTGTCTTTTCCACACCAGAAGATCATCAACAAAATCCTCCATTTTTTGACCGACTTCTAAGTTTTAATTCTGAAATATACAGTGTGAATAAAAGAGGATTTATGACAGTTCCTTGTGGGAGACAGTCTTTAACTTGTTTTCTTGCAGACAAAGTTTCATTTATCTGAACTTGAAAAGAACAATCACAAAGTAGATCATCTATCACTGATACCACTGTAGATGGAACATTTTTATTATTCAAAACTTTAGCAACTTTTTGTGTTTGGCATTTCTATATGCATCTGTCTAATCAAACAGCACGGCAATTCCAGATTCACCATCTTGCAAAGCCTCTGCTATGTCTGTTTCAGTTCTGGTTATGTTGTCCATTGCACTGTAACCCTTTCTAAAACCTGTTTGGGATTGGGGTATCATTTGATTGACCCCTGCAAACCATTATAATCTCTTTAAAATCATATGTTCAAATATCTTGCCCATGGTAGGGAGGACTGGTGGGGAGGAAGATACTGGGTTATTGGGTGATTTCCCGGGTTTGAGGATTGGGTGAATAAGGGCAATTTTCGAGGAAGTTAAGTGTCATTTTCTTTCCATTCGTCTTGCTTACATATTGGTGAATCCTAGATACTGCAGTGTGATGGTCTACTCTAGTCATAAATTTATCCCATGCCTCTTTTTAGCTTGTATACATGTTTTTTTCACTTTTGCTGAGCTATGTTTATATTCAATTGCTGTGATCATTGATGGATGTCTTTGGAATGCCCTCCTTGCTTTGTGTTTAGCTTCCACTGCAGCAGTGCATAAACCATTCCACCAGTCTTAAGTTCTTTTGTTTCCAGGAGAGGTCCAAGCATTATTGCTTGTCTTAGGGATTGTTTTGTGAGCAGCATCCATGATAATTTTTGTAAAGGTTTTCACTTTATTGTCAATTAGGAAAGAGTCTTCCAGCAGAGTATAATCAGCTTCTTGCAGGATTTGCTTGAACACTGGCCATTTACCTTTCTTATTAATAAATTTACTTTTACCAGGTTTTGTTTTGCAAGACATGTGTGAGATAATTGTCTTTACAGCATAATGATCACTCTGTAGATCTGTTACTCTACTAATTGACACTGATCAATAGCAGAAGCAGAACCTAGTTGGATGCCTTTGGTTGAATGTTTATTATTTTTGGAATTGTAACATGTTGGCAAATTATATGGTGTTAGAACTACTATGTGATTATTTTCCAATAACAGTCTTTCCATATTTTTCCAGCTCAATTGGACTGCACAACATCTTCCCAATGTGGGCTATGTGCATTTAGGTCACCAAAAATAAAAAGGTTTTGGCCCTCTGCTTCAGTTGATAAAATATTAAACACATCTATGTCACCCTTTGGGTTAAACATAGATTTAATTATTAGAGTATCTCCTGATCTCAAAGTGATTGAGACTCACACCACATCAACTTCGTGATCATGTTGCTTTAATGGTAATGGTGAATGAACTAAACTCTCACCTATAAAATAATCCCCCCCTCCTTTTCTGCTAGAATCTTTATCCTTGCGGTAGCATTTCTACCCTGGTATGGACACTTTTAAGATTGTTGAAATGTGTTTCTGGGAGACAAATTATATCCACAACAACTTATTTGATGTTCAAATAAGTTCCTGGATAATAATGAAATTTGACAAATTTCTAAGTCGATTACCAACTAAAATTGTGGGTGTTAGGGGATTTCATATTTCTTCTGGGAGGTTCAGTGCCTCTAATAGATAAGAAGGTAGGTCTTATTGGTTGCAATGTTGAAATGAACCTGTTGAAAGTCTTCCTACTTTTTGATCAAGTCTGGGGAAAGAAGGGCTAGCCAAACTTATGGGAAATTCAGTAGTTGACAGGGAGTAAGTCTCATTAAGGCTAGTAGAAGGTATTTTTTCCATACTTGCTGTGGATGTCTTCTCTGATCTTGGACAGGAGTTGATGTTCTGGAGGGTGTGTTAGAGAAGTTTAGCTGAGGTTGTCTTGTCTCTTTTCTCATAGCATTTGCAACTATAGGTGCTGTTATATTTTTTTCCTGAGCTATTTTTGTAATCTTACTTCTTTTTTTGTATTTGGCACATATTTCTGTTTTCAGAAAGGTGTTAACCACCAGAGTATGTGCATTTTGTAGGGTTTTGGCAATTAGTTTCCAAATGACCCCTCAAAGTATAATTTTTACAAACAACAGCTGTGGCGAATGGACACAATTTTTGTGTGTGCCCTAGTTTTAAGCAATGCTTACATTGGATTGGTTTTTCATCATACTGTCTAAAGGCAACTGTTCCCCCAAATAAGAATGACTTTTCTGGTGAATATTCTCCTTCAAATACACACAGAACTGAGTTGCTGACTTTAATTGACAGTTTGAAAGGGCATTATCAGTAAGAGCTTCTTGGATATCACTATCTGCTTATAGATTTGATACATTATAAATGACTAGCCTAGTTTCTTTTGAAGAATTTGTTCTTTTGGTTTGCAGGTTACTGCCATGTTATGAATCTGTTTCAGATCCAGCAAAGGGGTCAGACAAGCTGCATCATTTGCAAATACTTCAGCTTCTCAATTTCTATTAATGAATAGGTCAAATTATTTTTATTTTATTAAGTGAGAATGTGTTCCAATGCTGTATAATCGGTTTATTTAAGATATTAATCTTGTTAGTCAGTTGGGTGGGCTTTTTTCTAATCATTGGGAAATTTGAATATTTTGAGCAGCAACTATAGCAACTAGCTCCATAAATTCATTTGTCACTTCTTTCAGCAAGGACTCTGGGAAGTGCTTTCTCACACTTACTTACTTACTTACTTAATGCTCTTGCTCAGCAGGGTTGCCAGCATAGAGGGAACTGGTTGACAGTGCTGTCACTCCAAGCAGCCCTGTCCAGGGCTAAGGATGGGGCCTTATTGGGGTTGATGTTGCGGTTGAAGAGGGGTTGATTTATAATATCAGCCCATCTGGTGCGCGGCCTCCCTCGACGACGTTTCAAGTCAATCGAGGGATTGAAGTCTGATATGATCCTTGCAGGGAATGTTGGCAGGAGGCAGAGTAAGTGGTCATACCATCTTAGAGAACGAGCTTCTATTTGGGTGGATAGGTTTGCTAACTTGAAGGTCCTCAGGATCTCATTATTGTTGATCGTGTCATACCATTTGAAGCCTTCAAATCGTGTCATACCATTTGAAGAGCAAAACAACATGAAAAAGAGTTGTGCATGAAAGCCACATGTGTTAGTCGTTAAATCTTGTACTCTTCGTTGATTTTGAATAATGGTTTTCCCACTGCTTTCAATAAAGTTGCTGATGTATGGCGGGTAGAATTTATACGATAGGCCAAGAGGATCAAAAAATTCAATATTCTTTGCTGTTTGAAAGATGCATAGCCAATGGCCGGTCTTCAAAGTCGATGGACTGCTATTAACAATGATTAAGGTATTGTTAACACTTGGAATTTTTCAATGAAGTCCGAAGGTATGCAATAGGACTTGTACTGGGACATGTATGGATCCATACTAAATACGTTGATTATTTGGTTTGTGTTCATAGTGCTAGGTCTATTAGAACACTGCCGTCGGGTGTGATTTCCCAACAGGTTTCAAATTGACTCAATTATATTAGCGTGATACTCTCAGTCAAAGCATCGGCAAATGTACACTCTAAACGTACATTCCCTGTTCGTAGTATGCTCATATCCTGAGTCCCCGACAAGTCCAAAACAATTACCCCATGATCTTTTGAAAACATTGAATCGGTTATTCCATTTTCAAATAGTTGAGAGTCATGATCTAGGGATTGCATGGTCAAATCGTAGAGACTTCTATACGATTTTTTGTCAAAAGATAGAGTGTACAGTGGAATACCATTCACTTTGCACACAAGGCTAGATAGACCAAAAAATTAAAATCATGGGGGGATTCAGTCCAGGATCCAACGGCACTGCCACTCTTTACAAAGGCCAAAGCCAATTTTGATGGGATTTCTCCATTGATAAATGATGAATCGCTATAGCTACAAGAGCCGACGGCAATGTGACGTTGATTGGTGATCGTATGGGGTACAAGAAGTTTAATGTTTTTACCATTGGCTCTTAGCTTTTCCACTGCCAGTGCAACAGAGCTCATAACCTGTTGTTTTTTGACGTGGAGAATCGCCGATGTGATAATGACAATTGTATCGGGTGCTGCAGGAAGTTTTTTTCTTAAAATGTAATTTGATGGGGCCTGTTGTAACTTTATGTCAATCTTGACATTGGGGGGTAGCCATTGGGATATATTGAATATCTCATGATTTAATTTTCCAACCAGATGATACTCCTGGGTCACTGCAGTAGTCAACTCGCCGTCGGTATCAACACCTGATCGATATTCATAGCCCAATGATTGTCCTCTCAACTCCTTGTATGCCTTTGGCGTCATCATCATAAATTGTATGTAGCTTGCATAGTTGGATAAGTTATTGCTAGTGCTCACCAATGTTCCATTATTGAATACATTAATTTGTTTGAATAGGTTGTGTAGAATAAAGTTTTGATAGGAGAGACCATCGCCAGCATTTGGAGTTGTATTATCTGACTTTTTCTTCACCGCAACATTTAAATCAATAAATTTTGATGACAAATCAATGAAATAGTCTTCATTGGAAAATATTTGAAAGTGTGTATTTTCTGAGAGGGGTTATTGGGGGTGAAATTGTTCATAGTAGCCATACTTGACACTGACATCAAAATTTTCAGCATTGAATAGATTCAATGAGGAACTAATTGATGGATATGATTCCTTGTGGGGGAGATAAATCATTATCTCCCCCACAAGTTGGGGGCCTTACAGAAGCTGTTATCTCAAATTCTACATTCTAACTCACTAAAGTTCATGCTTTTGCCAGGACGGAATTCACTCCTCCCAGACTTTCTCCTTTCAGAATACATACACGGAACATACGGAGTATTCGGATACATATTAAACAATTGTCTCCCTTCTCGTGTGTCAGTTTGCAAACGTAACGAGTCGCTTGAAGCAAAAGGAAAGAAAAAATAATTTTAAAATTTTCAGGCATTCATCTGGTTTGAACTGAAAAAAAAAATTAAATTATTGCTCAGGCGTCATAAATATTTTTGCAGTTTCCAGTTAAATAAAATCATTCTATTTAGAATATTTAGGAAGTATTCTAGTTTAAGTTGAAGAATCAGATTTTTTGTTAAGACCCCCAATTTCTTTTGTTAATTACAAAAGTAAGTAGATTAGAACCTTGCCCAAAACAAAACTAATTTTAAAATTTTGTGGCAATAATTAGAATAAAGAACAAATATTCTGCCGATTGGTCACCTAATAACCATATATGACTTAATAACTTACATGGCCTAATATGTAACACCAAATGTGTACTAATAACCACATATAACGTAATGAGTGACGTGATGTAAAAATTGGAAAATATTTTTCTATTTAATTTTAGTCATCAGTTCCGAATCGCTAAAATTATAAACTGCAAAAATATTTATGGTATCTGAGTAATAGCTTTAATTTTTTAATTAAAACTAGAAAAATACATGAACACTTTAAATCTACTTTTATTTTTTGTTAATTTTTTGTTAATTGTTGGGTTGCAGTGGTAGCTGTCAACAAAGTAAGAGATGACCATTCTCCATAGTAAAAACTAAAGTAACCTATAGCTCCTAAAAGTAGACTCAGATCAAAACAAGAAGTACACTATTAGAACCGCCTTGTCCGAAAACTCTATATGGAAAACTTACCACTTGAACTTACATTGGAAAACTTACATTGAACAACAAGGGAAATATATTGGCTTGATTATCAAGAGAAGTGGCTGAAACCCTGATATTCTCTAAATAAGGCATATTTTTTCTTTCCGTTTTCCCTCAGCTATATGGGCACTGGAAAATCATAAAGAGCTGTATAATGGCTAATTTTAGAGGAAAT
Source organism: Artemia sp. Kazakhstan ARC1039 (assembly GCA_029168905.1). NCBI lineage: Eukaryota > Metazoa > Arthropoda > Branchiopoda > Anostraca > Artemiidae > Artemia > Artemia sp. Kazakhstan ARC1039. Next base: position 2,815 of record JAQQPU010021916.1, on the reverse strand, counting down.
TGCTATATTTAGTGTCTTTTGTAATCAAAAATAAAAAACTTTTAAAATAGAATCAAATTTGAAAAAAAATGCATTTTGTGTACAAGCTTGATTTATTACATGACATTTTAATCATATAATTACCGTATATGACGTAATAAATAAATGCAATATTTATACGGCCTATCGGCTAGTCACTTGGACTATGATATCATTAATTAGAGTGATAAAATTAAGAATATGATCCGGGTTTCAGTGGCAGCTAGCACCGTAGAATGAGATGATCACGTCCAATGTTAAGAAATATAAAACTCATAACGCCTAAAAAAAGTCAGATCAAAACAAAAAGTACACCATTAGAACCACCATGTCTGAAATCCCTGTATAGGAAGCTTTCTGTCAATTGAATTTAACAGCAAGGGAAATATATTGGCTTGAAAATCAAGAAAAGTGGCAGCTACTACAGCATTCTGCCTAAACGGTATCTTTTTTTCTTTCCTTCTTTTCCACAGATAGCTTGGCACTGGAACATTGTAGAAATTTGATCAATGGCTCATTTTAAAGGAAATCTCTAGATCTAGTGTTATTTGTACTTGATTTTTTTTTAAATAGAATTGATTTTTTACGAAAAACTTAAATTTTTTATGTACAATATTGATCAATGACGTCATAATCGTTGGATGTAGTTAGTACATAAAGGCTCAATCATTGAGTAAAGGTGAAACTAAGTAAAGGACAATTATGCCTCCATATATTTACAGTAATGTCTAATATTTCCCATTACATCTGTAAACTGTTACACAGGTGACGGTTCATACCTTGGAAGCTTTTCATCAAATATACATCATTTTTTTGGATATTACTATAAAGTTTTGCGAAAGCATTTCTTGCCAACTTTCCAACAAAATCGTATAACCCACATAGACGAGACACACACAGAGACGAAACACACACAGAGACGAAACACAAACAAAAACGACACACACAGAGACGACACACACAGAGACAACACACACAGAGAGACGACACACACACAGAGACGACACACGCACCGAGACGACGTGTGTCCTCACATATGTGTGTCCTCACATTTCTTCGCAAGCATTTGTATATCTCCCAAATTGTTGTTTCTCGTGTCATAAGACTGGGCATCTGACCTCGCAGTGCTCTAATCGGGCCCTCTGTTCTCGCTGTGGATCATGCGATCACACCTCAAACAGTGCCTCTCCGTGTTTGGAAAAGATGTTTTGTCTAGAATGTAAAGTTAGCGGCCATAGTTGTTACAGTGTAAAGTGTCCTAATAACAACAGTCAACTAGGAAAGCCCATGGTATGACATGGATGTGTCTACTACTATGGAAGCTGTATTTTCGTGGAATATTAATGGTGGACTTTTAGTCAAAATTCCTGTGATAAAAGGTTTGCTTTCGAATTCTGACGTATTGTGCTTGCAAGAGCATTTTTTGACGAGTCATAGTTTAGGCCTTCTGAAAATTGACAATAATTTTACTAGCTATTCGGTGCCCGCTAAATGATCCGCTTCTAATGGCCGTCCTCAGGTGGTATTGCAATGCTGTTAGGACCTCGTGCCAGTCGAGTATTTTTGATTCATGTGATTTTTTTCTTGCTGTGGTTTCATGAGACTCGAACAGGGCAGATGGGAATTTCGATAGCCTGTATTTGAGCGCATTGACCATATTCGAATCCTCTTTTGACGCTAAGCACAGAGTCGTTGAAATAATAGTGAAGCATCTATTTGAATGACTTCGTCACTTGCTACTGGTGCATAGATTCAGAGTTCATGGTGCAGTATTTCTACAGAAGACGGTCGCTGTATATGTGAACGAAATATCTGGACTTTTGTACCTGTTTTTTTACTGTCTAAATAAATGGATTTATCCCCATATGAAAGTTTACTTGTTCGTCTTAGAACAGCAGTGTGGTCTAAGAAAACAACACCTAATTTAAAGGTGTTATGTCAAAAATATACAGTGCTATGGGGCTGAGGTAGCTCAGTCACGCGTGGTTTCATGAGACTCGAACAGGGCAGATGGGAATTTCGATAGCCTGTATTTGAGCGCATTGACCAGATTCGAATCCTCTTTTGACGCTAAGCACAGAGTCGTTGAAATAATAGTGAAGCATCTATTTGAATGACTTCGTCACTTGCTACTGGTGCATAGATTCAGAGTTCATGGTGCTAAGACCTCTTTTTGGATTTAACAAATCGCTAATAATTGGTAAAGGATTATAGTCGCTTCTTGACCTTCAGCCAATATTTTGAAAATCATTAATTCAGTGAACAAAGGATTATAATTTGAATAAGTATTGCAACTTTGAGAATTCCCTTCGGACTGTGGATTTTCTTATTGATATTTTCATACCAGTGATTTATATGATATAGGTCAAGATCAAGGTCAAGAGTGATAATATTGGAGAAAAGCCATCAAGCTAAGCAGTACGAATATAAATTGGACATACGATACGAAAAAAGCCAAAATTCAAAAATAGTTTTCGGAACAGAATAGGCAATTACGCTGCGATAAAAGTTATAGGAGAGAAGTAAGCAGAAGAGGGGTGAGAGAGTTGCCTGCAAGAGCCGTGGTACCCACTGGGCTTGCCCCTTAAATTGCGGGGACAAGGTAGACAGCCTCCAACGCTTCACTTACTTCTCTCGTAAGTGAATTTCTGCTATTAACATTTTTGGCTCCGCCCACGGACTAATCTTGGACTCTGTGTGATTACGTTCTGTACGAAATATGCCGCCGGATGATACTGGTGCGAAAGAGAGACTGATACGGAATGCCGTGTTGAATTTCGCAGTAAGGGCGTATAAA
>JAQQPU010021914.1:0-14353 GCA_029168905.1 Artemia sp. Kazakhstan ARC1039 | reverse complement strand
AAATTACAGTGGGTCCATATGTAAAATGTGTTAGCTACAATTATTCTGATTTTATGAAGTAAGAATTGTTTTCTGACTTCACACTGTCCAAATACTTTACCTGACCCCTGCCCCTAATATGTAAAAATATAGCCCGAATTGGTGGTGGGAGGGGGGGGGGAGCTGAAGTTATATTGTCAGTTCACAAAACCTTAAATTGCCAGCAAGTTCTATCATGCCTATAAAATCTTTATTAATAAGTAATCACCAAAAATCATCAATAAGCTTCAGCATTAATCTTCTTGGATTAGAGCTAAATCTTTCCAAGATATTCTGGATATTTGCTTCTTGTTTGACTTTTCTGTCATTTATGCTGTTTATTTCCAACTTTTTCAACCATCTACCTTTTATCAACCGCTTTTTTAGCCAGCTACCTTTTTTCAACTTCTTTTTAAACCTTCTGCTTTTTCAGCCATATCTAGTGTAAATTTGAAGTCCTAGGGGGGGGGGGGCAGCAGCCACCCCTCTGTATGCCCATGTTCTGCATATAATATTTTCTTGACATATTTCCTTCTTAACAGCCCCAATTTGAAGCTTATACCATAGTTTCACTGGTTTCTTTTATTTTTGTATATGTCCCAGAGGCTTATTGGGGACCATCAGATGAAGGATGCAACATCAGAAAAGGAAGTAGGCAGTAATATTTAGAAAGGGTACAATTCTAATTTAGCTACTGTTTCCTTTCTTGAAAAGGGGTTAGGTTATAAAAAGGACATTTTCAGGGATTAATCTACAGATTTAATTTTGTCATGGGAAGATATTTTGAAGTACCTACCTCCACTCCTTCTCCCTCTAGAGGGTACTAACCTTTGGTGACCTTTAAAAATTTTGTGTTATAAAATTGTAACCTTGTAAAACAGATCTTGTGCCTAAATGAATTACAAGAAAACTGTTTTCAGTTTCACAACTTTGCTCAATCCCAACTTATGAGGTTTCAAAGATCTGCAAATACATCTCTAAATTTAGAAAAAAAAACATTGTTATGGCTTAAAATTTTACTTATATGAAAGGGATTGCATTTTAAAGACTAAAACCAGGCAAAAAGAAACAAAAACTATCTGTCAAGTACCCTATGCAAATTTCTAAGACTTAGAAATCAGAAGAGGGTTAACATTGAAGCTTGGCAATACCTTCCCTGAGTATGTTTTTGGACCTGGATTAACTTCTAAAAATTTCATTTTCCTATCCTAACCTTTTTCCAAGATAGCAAAGAGCACCTAAACAAGAATTTAAGAGAAGAAAACAAGAAATCTAATGGTAGGCCTAGACTAGACCTACTATTTTTACTTTGTTAGCATGTTTCCTTTTGATGTAGCTTGCATAAGGGTATTGATGTGTGAGCAGTACAACACAGAAGGAGACATGTTAAGAAAACAATTCTTGCTTCATAATATGGACAATAATCCTAGCTAATATATTTTGCAGCAGGAGGACCTTTATTTTCACTTCTTTCCTCATTTTTCTAAGAAATTCATGAATTTCTTATAACCTACATATTAACAGACTGCACACCCCTACCCCCCTAATGTGCAAATATATGCCCAGAATTGCATTCTGAATCTAAATATACATTTCATTTGCATCATCAATGAACTTTACAGCACCCCCATGATGTGCAAATATATACCCTGATTTGTATATATTTAAGGGTGGGTGTAAGATTTGTGATGCAAATGAAGGTTATATTTATATTCAGAGTGCAATTCTGGGTATATATTTGCACATTAAGGGGATGGGGGTATATACTCTGTTGATATATAGGTTCTAAGAAATTCATGAATTTCTTATGAAAACCAGAAAAACAAGTGAGGAAGTGAGGATAAAGGTTCTCATGCTGCAAAATATATTAACTAGGATTATTGTGCATATTATGAAGTAAGAATTGTTTTCTTAACAAGTCTCCTTAGGCCTATGTGATGGACTGCTCATACATTACTTTTGGCTATCTTGAAAAGGGGTTAGGTTAGGAAAATGAAACTTTCAGGGATGGGTCTACAGGTTAAAGCGTGTTCCAGGAAGATATTTTAAAGTACATACCTCTGCTCCTTCTCCCTCTAGAGAGTCTTGAAATTTACTTACATGACAGTTCTATACCTAGGCCTATTGAAATTTTGACAAACATTTTGCCTTAAATTTCAGTTATCAGTCTCTTTTTCTCTGGCTTTAGTTCTGAAAATGCAATTCCTGTTATTTGAGTAGAATTTTAAGCCATATCAAACTTTTTGTTTCAAAATTTAGGAAATGTATTTGCATATCTTTAAAACCTTATAATTTGGGATTGAGCTGTGAAGCTGAAAACAATTTTGTAATACTTCACTTCAAGGCTGTACCCAGGATTTTTTTTTAGGGGGTTTTACTCAAAAATACTTTTTTGGGGGGGGGGGTGGTTACACCAAAAAAAAACCTAAAAAAATTCATACAAAATTTGTTTATATCCATCTTTTTAATGTTTTTATGAGTCAAACAAACATTTTGGGGGAGGTTCAAAACCCCCTACCCCCTCCCCCTCTGGATACAGCCTTACTTCATTTAAGCAGAAGATCTATTTTGCAAGGTTTCACTTTTATAACACACAGATTTGCAAAGGTCAGAACCCTCTAGAGGGAGAACGAGTGGAGGTATGAACTTCAAAATAGCTTCCTAGGACATACTTTAGCCTGTAGACCCATCCCTGAAAGTTTTATTTTCCTAACCTAACCCTTTTTCAAGATAGCCAAAAGTAGCTAAAGTAGAATTTTACCAATGTTTCAAAGAAACTAATTACTTTTTTTTCCAAACCAATTTTTGTCCTAGTCTATACTAAAGGCATATGCCAACTTTTTTGCATTATACCTATATCTAAACAGCCATTAGGATTATCAAATAAACTACCCAGTAAATTTTTACCAAATCATATTAGCCTAGGCTATTGACTTACAAATAAAGTAAATATACCACTTTTAGAGAGAGAAGGATTTATTGAAAAAAAAAAACATATCAACAAAAAATTATTGCTGCCTCCCCTAAAAAGCAAAGCTTGTCCGTGGGGGAGGTAGAGAAAACAAAATCCATAAAACAAAGAATACTTGGCCACCGACACCACTAATACCATCACACTAAACAACAAATACAAAATAATATAATATATTATACTTCCTCTGGGAACATCATATCAACAAAACCCCCACAATAAATAAATCAATTAATCAGTCAAAACTCATATTCAGCAAAAAGCAGTTCCTTAATGATTTTCCTAAAAATATTGGGGTCACCAATAGTCTTAATATCACTATTCAAACTATTCCATTTCCGCGTACCTCTATAAAAAACAGAAAAACATGAACGGGAAGATATACCTCTAGGTACACAGAAGTCCGCGCTACCCCTTGTATCATGAGAATGAACAGTAGACCTAATGGACAATAAATCACCAAAACAACGAGGCTGAACATCCTGCTGCAGTCCAAAAATAAACCACAATATATAGAACTCACGAAGGCCTGCAGCCGGCAAAATTTTTAAAATTGGGTAAATTTCTCTAACAGACATACGTGGAGATATACCGGCTAAAATTCTTACTGCATGATTTTGTAGAACTCTTATTGGTTTTAAAGTAGAAGAAAAAGTAGAGAGCCAAATACTTGAACAATAAAGTATATACGGGTGTATTAAAGAAAAATAAAGATGGCGAAGGACAGACTTGGGAAAACAATGTTGGAGTTTCTTCATTATACCGAGATTTCTTGCCAGAATTTTGCTAGTTAAAGTAACATGTTCCTTAAAAGATAGAGTTTCATCTATTACAATCCCAAGGTATTTAAAAGACGCAGTCCGTTTTATAACGCCATTGGGCATATCTAATTCCTTGATCCATGGGTAAAAGTTTGATGATCGCGAGAAAATAATAAAGTTAGACTTAGCCACGTTAATCCTTAATTTATTTACCCTCAGCCATGCTGTAATTCTATTAACTGATTCCTTCATGGAAATCTGCAGCAGCTCCGCTGTCTTAGCTGTGCTAATGGCTGTTGTGTCATCAGCAAAAAGTGAAACTGTCTCATTAGTCGGGTTTACCGTTAGTTCATTTATTCTATAGCAAAAATTACTTAGACAATTTGGTAAATCATTAATAAATATCAAGAATAATATAGGACCGAGAACTGATCCTTGCGGAACACCTATTTCAATACGCTTTTTTTCGGAAGAAGTATCATTTAGTTGGACATACTGATAACGATTACTTAAAAAACTTCTTAAAAAATTTAATGATTTACCCCTCAAACCATACACCTCACACTTCTTAAGTAGAAGTTCATGATCCACAGTATCGAAAGCTTTCATCAGATCTAAAAATATAGCACCTATTTTGAAACCTTTATCTAATACATCATTAATAATAGTTGTCAAATAAATCATCGCCTGTTCCGTTGTCCTTTTTCTATGGAACCCAAATTGTGTCTCTACCAGTAACTTATGATCCTCCAAAAAACTCATCATTCTAATACTAAAACACTTCTCTAAAACACGGGAAATAATGGGTAAAACAGATATCGGTCTATAGTTTCCTGGGTCATTTTGAATGCCACCCTTATGAATTGGGGTTAAACGGGCAACTTTAAAACAATCTGGGAATTTTCCTTGACGAAAACACTCATTAATTAACCCACATAAAACTTCAGCTATAACAGGAAAAATACATTTAAGTGTTTTTAGAGTAATATGATCGCTACCAGATGAATTACTACGCAACCCATAAATAATTTTTTTAATTTCATCAACTGTTAGAAGTCTAAGGTGAAGAGACACATCAATGGGGTCCCTCAGTAAGGACTCGGGCGTTGGGTCCCCACTATCAGGCACAACTGACATAGCTAAATTCAGACCAATATTCGAAAAATAACTCTGAAATTCATTGCATATGTCCTTTTCAGAATTCAAAGTCTTTCCCATTACACTAACTAATTCATCAGGTACACTATTTATTTTTAATCCAATCACTTCTTTTATTAGTCCCCAGGTTTTCTTAGGGCATCCTTCGACGTCCTTAAACTTTTTCTCAAAATATTTCTTTTTTTCATTTCTTAAAATTGTATTCAACCTATTTCGATAAATTTTATATAATTGCTTATTTTCTTGTGTCGGGTTAATTATTTGAGCTCTAAACAATTTATCTCTTACATTTATTTGCTTCAAAATCACAGGACCAATCCAAGGTTTTTTACTTGAGTGCTTTCTATTAAACGGTTTCAATATGACTACTTGACTTATCAAACTCTGCAACTTTTCATAAAATAAAACAAACTTTGAATTTGCGTCCTGAACTTCGCCTAGAACATCGTACCAATCCACCTTTTCTATATCATTTTTAAGTTTTACCATCGCACTTTTACTGATCACTGGAATCCTTGATTTTTTGCCTTTAACCACCTTCGTGACAGTTCTAAAGCTAGCTGAAACTCCAAAGTGGTCAGATACATCGTTGATAAGGACCCTGGGAAGACTCAAGGGTACATTAGAAAGGATGTTATCCAGAAGCTTAGCTGATGTTCCCGTAATTCTTGTAGGGATATTTATACAAGGATGAAACCCATTGGATAAACTTCTATTAATAAATTCAGTGCTAGCAGATGACTGATCAATAAGGTCAATATTAAAATCCCCCATAATAAAACATGGCATAGAGTTAATCGGAAGTTTCATTAATTGTTCTTCAAATAGGTCCATAAAGTCTTGGAGCAGGCTCTGTGGAGGTCTATATACTACAACAATACAAAAATTCAAATTCTCTCTAGTTATATGTAAAACAAAACACTCGCAAACTTTCTCTCTATATATTGTAAGATCTTCTCTTATTGAAACCTTATAATCAGCCTGAATGTAAGCTGCTAGGCCTCCATGTTGGTAATACTCGCGATTCCTTACATATAAATTATACCCAGGGATATGTAGTAATTGCGAGTTATTATCATTTAACCACGTTTCAGTTAAAGCGATCACCTGAAAGACATTAGTATTTATTAATTCCAATAAAAAATTATGCGCAGAATTCAATCCCTGACAATTCAAATGAAAAATGTTAAGGCCAAAATGGCCCCTATCACAATACAAGGGTAGTGCTTCTTCTTTAAAAATATACCTTGATGGTTCATTTGTCAAAATCTCAGTGGCATTAATATCTAAATTTCTATTTATCCTTTGATTAAACTGGCTGGAAAAATCAACCCTTCGACTTTCAAGTTGCAGGACATTACTGTTCCCAGGAGGAAAAACGATATCTCTAACCATCATCAATAAAAGTTAATGTATGTGATGGTAGAGGGTGGCGAAAAAAATCATTATCTACTAAACATATACCTAGACCTAGATAAATACAAAAAAAAATAACAAAATATATTCCGGCAAAGCGGACATACAATTTAAAAAAGCACATTATTGCAAGCTTCATGGCACAAAGCAAAACCATTCAAAAAGACATCAGCCCGCTACCACCCACTCAAAATAATTTCACATTAACAAACATTTTAAATTATTTACTCAAAAATAAAAATTAACATTAACCCAAACATTTCAAATTCATCACTATCAACTTTTCCATATCTATTTGATTAAACCAAGCAAAAAAGAAAAGATAATTAACCAATAAGTAAACTAAACACATTCAATAAAACACTCATTTTTTAGCACCTCTGGAAGCTGTGGAGGGAGGAGGCTTATGTGCTAGTTCCTCAATCCATTCATCACACGTAAACTTCACTTTCGTACCACCCGGACGTTCAAACTGAAGATATGGTGGAACTGTGTTTGATACCCATGAAATTATACCCATCGTTTTAAGACACAATTTTTTTTCATATAGCTTTTTTCTTGCCTCTCTCACAGAAAATGGGGCATCATCACTCACATAAATGTTTCCCTGGTTTGCTATATTTCTTCCTTTAAGCTTCTTCCCATTTTTAAGGATTTCAATCTTGTTTCCACGGTTTTTTACATTAACCTTAAAATATTTCTTATCCTTTTTTATTGCAACAACTGAAAAATGGGGTATCACTGGTAAATTTAGTCCATCCGTACATATCTCGGTAAACATACGTTTGGCTTGATCTTCATCCTCACAGACTGCATTCCATACAACCAAATTATTTTCGTTAGGCTGATACTCTGCAGCCATAAGCCTATCAGACATACATAGGGTTTTTTCTTTAAAATATTTAACTTCTGACTGCAGGTTAAAATTATCATTTTTCAACAAAGAAATGTCATTTTCTACAGCATTTGTACAAGACTTAATCCCGGAGAATTCAGACCTTAAGGCTAATTGCTCTGATTCAATTGCTTTTATTCTATTTTCTACTACAATGAATTGCTGTTCAATTGATTGGACTGAGCTATGAGTTTCACACATAATGTTCATCATCTTTGCAATTTCCTCTGATAGGGTCATTAACAAAACCTGAGTTGTCACTGGCTTCCGAATATCCGAATTTCCTGACGTATTTGGGGTACTTGTGGCAATATCCTCGCTAGAATCAATATCTGGACGACTCCTTTTATTTTTTTTTCTTGCCCATCTTAACTTAGTAATAACTAAAATTGACTTACTGGCAAAAGAAGAAGCCACCAGTCCTAAATCAGTCCTTTTTCCCCACTGCACTATTCCTTTAATCTCATATCACGAATAATTTGAGCTTTAAATCACTTTGGAGGAATAACCGCTGATCATTTCCGTTGTTGAGTTTTCTATTCCTTTAATCTCATATCACGAATAATTTGAGCCTTAAATCACTTTGGAGGAATAACAGCTAATCATTTCTGTTGTTGAGTTTTATTTAGGGAAAGGCTTGTATTTTCAGATTGTCTTTTATCAGATTGTACAAAGTTTTCATTATATCACAGCATGCAGATAATTTAGCAATAATCCATCGTCATTCATTTCATTACGTGATTCATAGAGTGGGCGATAGCAAGCAATACGGTCTTAACCGTATGCCTTTTTAACCAATGCCTTTTTTATGCTCTTTCTAAATATAATAATGATTTTTGTTGGAAATGGATTTGGTAAATTTTTACCAAATCATATTATTGAATTACAAATAAAGTAAACATACCATTTGATGCCTTTTTTATGCTCTTTCCAAATATAATAGGCTAATCCTTTTTGTCAGAACTCACTTTTACACCCACCCCTATTTATACCAATTCAGGGTATATATTTGCACATTAGGGGGGTGGGGGTAAATTTTATTTCTGATGTGAATGAGAGGTAAGATTGAGCTTTCCCCCACCCCCCTAATGTACAAATATATAGGCCTACCCTGAATTGGTATATATAGGGGTAGGGGCTGATTATAAAAATGATTATTATATGTTAAATAAGGCATCAAGGCATCAAGTGGTATATTCACTTTATGCATAAATCAATAATATGATTTGGTAGTTATTTACCTGTATGGTAAAGGGCATAAAAAAGGCATCAAGTTGTATATCCACTTTATTTGTAAGTCAATATGATTTGGTAAAAATTTACCATGAATTCTACCCCCACCCCAATGACATATAAACAAATTTAGGGTATATATTTGCACATTAGAGGGGGGGGTGTTGGCAAATTTTATTTCTGATGTAAGTGGGAGGTAAGTTTAAACTTTACCCCCTTCCCCCTAATGTGCAAATATATACCCTGAATTGGGTATATAGGGTTGGGGTAAAATACATTTCCGACAAAAATGATTAGGCCTATTATGCTTAGAAAGAGCATAAAAAAAAGGCATCAAGTGGTATATTCACTTTATTCGTAAGTCAATAATATGATTTGGTAAAAATTTACGAACTACACATTTACTATGATTAAGCCAGACTTTTTTCGAAACTTTACCTGGTTTTGGCTTTAAAAAACAGTTAATCCCATTTCTGAGAGTCATGTCCTGAAATTTTAAATAAATTTGCCTTTGTCAAGAGTGGGAGCAAGCTTGATAAACCTAAAGAATTTCGTATTGTCCAAACGAATAAAAACGTAACTGTTAGTAGAGTTTTTGATAGAGGAAACTCTTTTCAAGGCAGGGTAGCTTTATTCGCTATTAAGAATGTCACTTAAAGGGGGAGGAGACAGCCATTGCCTCGTTATTTAAAAAAAAAATATTTTCATACAATATCATTAAAAAATCCCCCTCCAAGCAGGGGCGGATATAGAATTTTTATTTTGGGAGGGGGGGGGCAAAATAGGTTGATCCAATAAACTTGCGTTAGGAGGAAGTTTGATCAACGCAAACTTGCGTTAATTAAGTAAATTAAACTACTTTAAACTACGTTAGGGGGGCACGCACCCCCTCGCTCCCTGGATCCACCACTGCCTTCGAGTTTTAAGAAATACCTCTTTTGCATTTAAATTAAAAAATTTGAAATCGCTCTGCTTCGTTCTAAAGTTTTTGAAATTATAACCCTGTGTCACTTTTCCAGCTGAAACAGTCATACATTAAAAAAATCCCAGTTGGCTCTAGTGTAATTTGGCCTTTCTTCTCGAGAAATTTTGAATGGCACTTTGTGACTGCATAGGAAAAATAAAAATAAACAGCCCATAACATTAAATTGATCAGTTACATTTTGTAAACGAAAATCCTCGAGAATGTGGAGGAATTAAGCAAATCAGTTTTCTATACATAGGTCACATTTGGTTAAGCTCTGCTATGCCTTAATTTGTCATTGATTTGGATGTAATTTAGGATACTTTAAAGAAAAAGGCTGGTAAAAACTGCATCTTTATTTAGCAACATCCAGAAAAACCTCTCCAAGAGAGGGGTTCTACAAAAAGGCAAATAAATAGTGTTTTTTATATGAAAATAATTTTATAAATATCTGCCAGAGATAACTATCCAGACAAAATAAAATAAAGTTAATTTCGTAAACTATATTTAGCTTCAATAGCAAATAATAGATTCAAAAATGAAGATCGAGAATGGGGTTTTTTAAGGCCAACGAAACTACTGGAGGAAACAAAACAAATATTCGGGAGGAAAATCGCTCTCCTTCTTTGACACAATAAGAGGAAGTTAAAATAAAACACATTTAAATTTTCTGAACTACTATATGAACAAAACGAATAACGCGACAAAAGAACAGGAAAAACAAACAAAACCAAAGTTGGGAGAATTATAAAAAACAAACAACACTGAAAAACAAACAAAAGTTCAAATCAAAATCAACAGAATTAAAATTTTGAAAGCAAATAACCTAGTTTCAAACGCAAGCCCCTAACCAGCATGGGCGTAGGCAGCATATTATCTAGGGGGGGGGGCAGTCAATAGTGTGATGGAGGGCCTTTTTTCAACTGCTTTTCCAACCATCTGCTTTTTCAGCCATATCTAATGTAGATTATTAGTATTGTAATGTATTAGTATTGTAATTTATTAGTTCTTTAGAAAGAACTAATAAATTAAACTGAATATTTGATGTATAATAATATTAATTGCTGAAAGCTCATCAGTTCAAAATTTCACTATAATTTTAATGTTTATTTTCAATATTAAGTACAAAAGAAAATATTTGTAATAAAATTGGTTTTCAGTAAAGCGCCAATGACGCAATAGGTTTTAAACTTTTACAGTGAGAGAAGGAGGCGATACCCAAACTCTTGTTTGTAGTGATTTTTGTTCGTTTCAAGCTTGATTTTCATATTCAATTTAAGTTTCACTCGTTTTAAGATTTACTTAGTCATTTACATTAATATTTATTGTATGTTTGTTTGCATTGATTGTTTATTTAATTTCTGTTCGTTTAAAGTTTCATTTATACTTCAATAGCAAAATATTTTTTTTCGTTTTAAGCTTGTGTTTCTTTTTTTTTCGTTTTACAGCTTTGAGAGACTTCGAATGACATGTTTTAAACACAATTTAACGCTTTGTTACATAGCATGAAAATGTGTTTAAATCGTTGTCTTCAAGTCTAATATAAATCGAATTTATTTCACATAAATAGGTTCTTCCTTGTAACTCAAAGGAATAGCTCCTATTAAAAAGGAAGGAGAAAAAGAAAAGAAGAAATAATATGCAACAATTATGTTCTACTACTACTAACAATTCACTACAACACCAAGCCGCCTGAGACCAACATAGCTACGCACGCTCCTCCTCCATCCCAATCTATTCAAAGCCTCCCTTTTTACATCCTTCCACGAAGTTCCCATTTCCTTTAAATCTTTCTTTATGACGTCCTCCCATCCCAGACGAGGACGACCTGCTTTCCGTTTAGCCCTAGACGGATGGCCGAAAAGAACAATCTTCGGCAATCTGTCATCCTCCATCCGCACAACGTGCCCTAGCCATCTCAACCTTTCCTTTATTATAGCCCTAGAGAGCGGTATTGAACCGCTTTTTCCGTAGAGCCTGTTGTTTGAAATACGATCTGTCAGCCGGGTACCCAGAACAGTCCTTAAGCAATTTCTCTGGAAAACATCTAGCAAATCTTCATCCACTTTTCGAAGCGCCCATGCTTCAGAGCCATATTTGACTGCTGTCATCACTGTAGCTTCTAATATTCTAATCCTGGTTTGCAAACTTATCTTCCTATTCTTCCAAACTTTTTTTCAACTGTGAAAAAACACTCTGACCCTTGGCTATTCTACTTTTAACATCTTCACTGCTCCCACCATCTTTACTAATAAAACTACCAAGGTAAGTGAAGCTGCTCACCTTGTCAATTTTTTCATTACCCAATGTCACCTTTTCGTTTTCACTTATTCCTAGGCTTCTTAACATTAATTTTCAAACATATTCTAGCACCCTGAACTCGCAAAACCTTTAAAAGTTCATTCATTTTGCTCACACTTTCCTCTAGGATGCTTAAATCATCAGCATAATGGAAGTCCATGAGACTTTTTCCTTCCCATTTGATTTCGTGGTCTCCCATTGCCTTTTCTGTGCTCCTTAAGACTAAGTCCATCAGAATAATCCACATAAAGGGGGATAAAAGACAACTCTGCTTAATTCCTGATTTAATACAAAACCAGCTGCTAACTTCATTTCCTACCTTAACTGCAGCAGTGTTATTCTCGTACATAACACTAATCACTTTAATGTACTATTTGTCTGGTATACCATAAAAGGATAAAACCTTTACTGAAGCTCTTCTATCAACAGAATCGAACGCTTGCTCATAATCCATAAAAATGAGGACCAAAGGTGTTTGACAACTCAGGCACTTCTCAATTATTAACCTAATTGTGAAAATTTGGTCGACACATCCTCTACCGTTTCTAAAACCGCACTGTTCTTCTCTTAAAACTTTGTCTACAGCATCTCTCAGTCTAAAAAGTATCATACTACTAAATAATTTGCTACCTACAGAGACCAGACTAATGCCCCGATAATTACCACACTCACTTTTATCACCTTTCTTATAAAGTCGCTTAATTAAGGTTTTCCTAAAGTCGTTAGGTACTTCCCCTTTTTCAAAAATCATTCATAATCTTCAATAACTAATTTCTAACCTCAGAGTCATCATATTTAAGATACTCATTTACCCCCCTATCAGCACCTGGAACCTTATTATTCTTCAATCCTTTACCGTCGCTAATACCGTCGCTAATTCTTCCTCACAAAACAAATTTTCTTTCACATCAAAGGTATCACAAACTTGCTCATCTTCCTCTATATCTTTTCCTGCAACTCTATTACGGTGTAGCAAATTCTCAAAATGTTCTGCCCATCTCTCTTTAATTCTTTCCTTATCGCTTATTGTGGTCCCATTCCTATCTTTAACTGGGCCAAGTCTGTATTGACTACTCCCTCTCAATTTATTAACATGCCAGTACAATATTTTACTATTATGCCGCCTAGCTGCATCTTCCAGATCCTCGGCAATTTTATCCATGGCCTCCACTTCAAACCTCCTTAGTTCATATTTTAATGCTTTCTCCACTTTCTTTAAATTCCTTTTGTTTTCATATGATATATCAGTCAGATAGTTCTTGTACAAATCCATTCTACTTTCTATTAAACATGAAGGTTTTTCACTAATATTCTTAGCTGCAGTCTTAGCTTTCTTCCCTAAGACACCTTCAGCAACTTCACAAATTATTTTTCTAAAATTATTCCAACCATTTTCCATATTATCAAATTTTAAACTCTGAAGTTTAGTATTCAACTGTTCCTGGAAAGTTTCTCTTAAATTCTCGTCCTGGAGTCTACCAAAATCATTTGGCCTATAACGACATCATACCGCTCTTGACTTTTTTTTACATGGTAAAATAAACTGAAAACTTTATAAAATTGACATATTCTGAATCCTAAGAACAAGTACTTTCACTTATTTTTTTTTAGTTTTCCCCACAACCTTTATTTTTTTAGTTAACCCCTATTTAGTGTTGAAAACAAGGTTTTTTAATATACTTTTTCTTAGTTTTTTCGGTTTTTATGAAATTTTTGCCTGCATTAAGTATTTTTTTTATGCTTTATTTGAATACTGCTCGTAATTACGAGTCAAACTGTGTGCCTTTTTTCCAAAAAATCTTAATTCTTGAACAACTATTTATTTTTTCTAAATAACGTATTGGCTTTCAAAAATTAGCCTACAATGACCAAGTTTCTTTTTAAATTTATTTTAGCCATTGAAAAAAAAATGAAAACGAATCAAACTGCGCATCATTCGAACCGTCAGAATGTCTTTTACACGCTGTTACTAAAAACAAAGTCGATACTTGAATCTGCAAGAATATATAATCGTTTGAACAAGTAAATTCCCCCCCCCCCACAAAAAAGAAAATTTTCTAAATAGTGGCGTTTTACTTGAAATATTTTCAACACAACCTGTAATTTTTATCTCACAAAACCATATATCACTCTTTTTGAATCAAATCTTGTATTTACATTTTATACATCTAATATTTATTGTAATATTAGATGTTATTCTAATATTTATTCTAATATTACAATTATTATTAGATACATCTAATAATAATTGGTTAGATTTATACATCTAACAAAAAAAAAAAACAAAAAAACAATAGATGCCTCGCGATGCCTGCGATTGCACACGCGAATTTGGTTTCCAAAGCAATAGAAAAAACCTGATCACCTTACATATCGGGTTTAAGTTGCATAAAGTAGCGAAAGTTACAACATAAAAGGAAAGGATTTGGGATATTTATCTGATCTAGCTAAAGGTAAGGATTCTGGCAACAGCGATTTTAGGGGATGTCAATTGTCTTGCGTGAGGTACACCATGTTTTCTAGCCTAGTAATGTTGTTTCATCGCCGAGTTTTCCTTCTTGTATGATAAAAATTAAATAAAAAACAAGTTTTTTTTAACTGAAAGTAAGGAGCGACATTAAAACTTAAAACGAACA
>JAQQPU010021912.1:0-14354 GCA_029168905.1 Artemia sp. Kazakhstan ARC1039 | reverse complement strand
TTTTTAAGAGTCAAAGTGATCAGAGCGAAGCTACCCCCCCCCCCCCCAAACACACAAACACATCATGTTTTCCCGAGATGCGTCCTATAGATATTTTTAGACAGCTCTTTGATTCAAAATATTCCAAAGATCATATAACAAGGCTTTTGATATTGAAACAAACCACCTGAGCCTGAGGGCGCAGAATTGTAAGTTATGCCCCCGTGGCATTTAAGGATCTTATGGAAGGGATGGTTGTGTAAACTTTAGAGGTGGCTCATTTGGTTGAAATCGGAAGTTCTAACTCCCTCTTAAGAGTCAATAGTGACGGAGGTTAACTATTCCCCCCCCCCGACTACTCCTTTTTTCACCAACTGTACCTGATTGAAATTGTGCGATGCAATTTTGTATAAAACAGTCCAAAGAACATATAACAATGTCTCCATGGTCGGAACAACCCCCAGAGCCCTGGGGTAAGGGCTTTAAGTTATGCCCTGGGGATTTATAAGGTTTTTATAGAATGGGTGGTCGTATTAAATTCAGATGGGTCTCATTTGATTTTAAATTGGAAGTTATAGTGCCCTTTTTAAGAGTCAAAGTGATCAGAGAGAAACCTCGCCCCACGCCCATCATCTTCCATAACAAACATCCAAACAAAGTTTTGAGACATCAATTTTTCTTCAGTATTGTTGAAAAGCTCAGTAATTATGTGTTTGGGGATGCCCCCACCCCCGAGGTCTCAGGGGAAGGGCTTTAAGTTATGCAATTTGCTCATTGTTTACATATTATATATTTTATTGAGAAAAAGTATGCACGTTTAAATTCTACTTTCCCAAAATACGAAGGGCATTAAGATGAGTCTTTCAGGGAATATTGAGGTGAGTTTTGAACTAAATCATAACATGTTATGTGTATATGGGCTGTCAAAAGGGTGTACCTCAGGAATGACTGAGTGTATTAATTTGGAATTTTCAGGAAATGATTAGGGAGATGATCAATTGACCGAAAAGGCAATATTTGCACGCTACTACTACTACAACTACTGCTGCTTCTTCTGCGACCACAAGTACTGTTATTACTACCACTACTATCACTAAAACTAATACTTCTGTATCGAATATTGTCTACTAAGGCTGAGGATATTGCAAAAATATCTGAGGAAACGTTGAGGGGAAATTTGAACTAAATCAAAAAACAAAATATGGGTATACAGATTGCTGATACGGGCGTATCAGCAATATTTTTGGAACGGCTTATCATACCAAGAGGAAACTTGAGGAGCCTCATGAGCGGGATGTTCAGTTGACCATAAGACAAAATGTACCTGTTACTACTGTTATTAATGCTGCTGCTACTTCTGTTACTGCTATTAATTAGACACTATTACTGCTACAACTGTTCCTACTACTACCACTACTACTATGAGACTAGTACAATTAAGGCTAAGCGTATGAAGGTGAAAATGTGACAGAAGATTGAGGGGGAATTTGAACTAAATAAAAACACACTATGCGGATGCAGATTGTCAAAAGGGCGTATCTCAAGGATTGATTTGGGTATTAAGTAGAAACTTTCGGAGAAGACTTAAAGGGGGAGATCAATTGACAAAAAGGTAATATATGCATGTCACTACTAACACTAATACCACTGCTACTTTTCCTTATGCTGCCACTGCTACTATACTACTCCAACTACTACTTCATTTGCAACAACCTGTAAGGCTTAGAGTATTAAGGTGAAAAGGGCTTCAGAAGGATATCAAAAGCGCACATCAACAATATTTTTGGAACGGCTTATCGTGTCAAGGTGAAATTCCCGGCACATCATGAAAGCGATGTTAAACTGACCAAAAGGCAATAAGCACAAGCCACTACCACTAATAATACTGCTGCTACTACTGCTACTACTGCTATTGAAACAACCCTAATACTGTAGTTATTTTTACTACCTAGTCAGGGATCCAAGGCTCGCTATCGTTCAAAAAAGGGAGGGGGTGGCTCACATCAGCCGCAGATGGTTTGAGGGTGGATTTTCGGGTAATCGAGGGTGTTCGTGGCGCTAGCTACCGCTGGCATCAATGTTCGTAGTGCTAGCTACAGCTGGCACCAATGTTCGTGGTGTTTTGCCACCAGTGTTATACCGGTAGGCCACAACGCCCCTTGCGCGGTAATATACGGGTTGAAAATACGGGTTTATATTATACGGGTTGAATATACCCGCCTTGGGTTACGGCTAGAAAATCTCTTAACTCTCTCCTTGGAGGTAACAAACCTCCCTGTCCATATAATAATGACGGCACCTCGTAGCTCTATTCCTACCCTGCCTGGGTTACGGAAACTAGTACACAGTTTGTAGAAAATACCTTACTTGTATTCTTCCAAACGGGTCACATACAACAACAAAAATATCCTTCCTCAAACGGGGTCAAAACGCAGACTAAAAAATAATAATAATCTTTACACAACTATTCATATGGGTGGACCTCTGCTTGGCCCAGCCAATCAGCTACATCCCCATTCAAACCCAATTCAACCTCTTAGATTTATCTTTCAATGACTCCCAAACCCCGAAGTACAAAAATAAACTTGGTTCAAAGCTTACCTATTGCAAAACCACTAGTGCTTAGTAACGGAATTTAACCTGTGTTTTGAAATTATACTATAAGCAAATGTAATCAAGAAAACGAAAAAAGGTCATTTATCTGAAAGGAAAAGAAACAGGGGTTGGAACCCCAACACCTCCCCCCGTAAGATAAATGACCGCCCACGTGCTACCTTGGTCCACCCTTACAAAGATAAACACTTAACTTCAACTTTACAAAATCCATTTGCCTTCTCTCTTCCACCAGTGTCTGTGCTTCTACTTCCATCGCTTGGCTCTGGATCGGTCGTCCTTGACACGTCTCTACTGTAGGACCACCATGGTCTACATTGTATAGTATCCGCCTTAAATTTTGCAAGTTGAAGTCTTCAAGATTCGTAGATAATGATTGTGCGTAGCACAATCAAAACAAAAGAAATTTCTCGCTCTCACGAATTTACATTTGAGAGAAGCAGAGAATCAGTTTCTGGCACATGTGATGATTCCAGCCATCGTGAAAGATTTGGCTGCACTAGCCTCTTAATTTCCATCTGTGGAAACAACCCCACATCTCAATCAAAAAGTAAATTGCCCCTTGGCATAATTTCAAATAATCTAAGGCCGAAAATGCAAAGGTCTGTGAAAATGATAAGGGTACTGAGAATGAAGTAAAATTTTGCGCGAACCATGAATCGCCTTTTTTCTGGGTTCCCTCCCCTGGGATAATTAACTGAAGAATATACGTTGATGCTAATTGAAGATGAAACTTAGATACATCTCCCATTGAATACAATTTGCCGGAAATAATTGTCGGCTCCTATGAAGAATAACAACTATGAATAGGGTTACTGGACAAAGGTTTGGGTGAAGTATGAAGTGACTGGGAGAGAGTATCCCCCAAGGCCTCCATTGAGGAAAAGGGCTATCTTTCGCGACTTTCCGCAGGGGATCTTCCCCAAGGGATTCCTCCCCCTCATAAAGGAACAAAACCTCTTTTGAGTTGATCAGACCAATATCTGATTCCTTCCCAAATCTTTTCAATCCGACTCGACATTCCATATCTCCTAACTTCCCCCCAACCCGTTGTAGGTCATTCATCTCTGTTTTGTAACAATCTTGTTTTATTCCCCATGGGTATTTGACCTCTTTTCCCCCTTATTATCTATGTTTTCAAGGCACAGCCCGTCCAACATCTTATTTTTCTCCCTATTATTTATATTTTCAAGGCACAGCCCGTCCAACATTTTTTTATTTTTCGCCACTGTAGGCTGAATCTCCAAATTTTGTCTCTTCTTTGCATTCCTCTTTTCGTCTCTACTTTTCTTAATTCTGTCATTTGCGCAAAATAATAAATCATCTTTATATCTGATTTGAACTCCAGTATCCACTATCTTTGACTGCATTACTTCATTGTAGCTCCGTTTAATCTCTTTTCTCTGTTTTAGTCTTCTTTATTCTTACCGCCGAAACAAATAGTTCGTTATCAAATGAGAACTGAATTCCGACATTTGGTTTTTCATATTCTACTAAAATTTCTCGAACTTTCCGAGGAAAAGCGCGTAGCCTACAATAAATTTCGTCTTCTTATTCTCTGGTACAATCAGCTCTTCATTTTGGCCTGTACTTGTTAGTGTCTCATATTCATTAAAAGTGTTCTCAAGTTTTCTATTTTCTGCAAAGATATCTCCAAAGTCTCCTTCTAGTAAAACATCCACTGCTAGCATAGGTACTAAGCCTACTTTTATCGTTTTTCTCTGGACCGTACCGTCCTTCCTTGCAATTTCTATTCTTACCCAAGCAGACGGGCATTGGTGCTTATCTCCATAATAACACACTGTTGTAATATTATTTTTATGATATATTTCCGTCTTTTTAATTAGGTCCATTCGCACAAAAGTTTGCTCACTCTCTATGTCAATTATCATTTCGGTCAATTTTCCGTTTAATTTTCCTTCTATTTTATGTGATTTCACAAACTTGTCAATATTTCCTTGATTATTTGCTATAGCCCAATTCGTTCTTTTATAGGTTACTTTCTCATCTTTATTATGGTAATTTTTAGAAAAAGGCTCCGAGAAATCAATTTTTACCAGATTATCATCATTTTGAGTATCAAGCATTTCTTTTTTCCGATAGGGCGGCACAGCCTCCCAACTTGTTTTATGGGCCGGTTCACCTCCCCCCGTAGTTAGCGAAGTATTAAATTTTCTCGTAAAAGTGTTTAATGTTTGGTAATTTTCATTTTCTCGCGATTGATTCTTAGACAAATTATTATGGCTATCTGACAGCCTAGAAGTTAGTTGTGATAAAATCTCACTTTCTGGAATTCCCCAGCGGGCTTCTATTAGACCTATCATGGTTCTTTTAAACTCTTAGTGATATCTTTCTTCTTTCTCTCTAGCTATTTTATCATTCTCCATTTTTCGTTCTCTGGCTATTCTATCATCCTCTTCCTCTCGTTCTCTGGCTATCCTATCAGCCTCTTCCTTTCGTTCTCTATCTATTCTAATATTCTCTTCTCTCTGCTCTCTAGCTATCCTCTCTTTCTCCATGAAATTTAATATACGTTGTGTCGTATCTATTTGAGTACTTTTTCGCGAGCCCTTGCTGGATCTCGACTCAACATTGCTCCTTCTACTCGGACTACTTTGATTCCGTCTGTCATTATTTCTTCTTCATTCATTTTCTGAATCTGTTCGTTCACTATCCGTATTGTCTCTTTCTTTATAGGCTACTCTAGCCCTTTCGTCCCTTTTTCTATTCTTTCTAATTTCATCTTTCTCAGCCTGCATTTTCCTCTCTTATTCTCGGTGCTCTCTCTCAAAGGCCTCCATATTAGCCTTTCTTTCTATTTTCCTACTTTTTCTATGGGCTTCACTCTCCCTTCTTGGTCTTGAGTTAATCTCATCTCTGTCTGACATAATTTCAGAATTTCGTTAACTGAAATTACCTCTTCAGTCTAAATGAAAATTCTTTTATCCATGTAACTTCCGGTTCTCTCGCGAAAAATTGTTTCCTTTTAATTTGCCGATTCTACGTGGGCGGCGCAGCCTCCTTTGTCTTACAAGTTAATTATTCGCGTGATCTATTGATTGTTAAATTTTATTACTTACTATTATCCGACTAGGCACAGCTCAGATAAAAAATTTCTCTTTGCGATTTTTTATATAGCCTATGTAACCACAATTGGCTACTCTTGTAGGCTAAATTACTAGTCTCTTCGAAAACGCGGAATTCTTTTATTATCAACGCTGTTAATAATTCCTGTTCTTGCTCCCACCAATGTTCGTGGCGCTAGCTACCGCTGGCACTAATGTTCGTAGTGCTAGCTACCGCTGGCACCAATGTTCCTGGTGTTTTGCCACCAGTGTTATACCGGTAGGCCACAACGCCACTGGCGTAGTAATATACGGGTGTCACCACTTATTGAAGGGGAAAGCCCCGGCCCCAAATTATAATGCTATGCCCGTGTCTACCACACCGGTTCTGCAAATATTGGGTTTGATACTACCCTAATTACAGTATACCCTTTCCCAGGGTATGATAACGCGGTCGAGTGGTCAAATGGCCACTTTCTAAAGCCAAATGTACCCGCCTTGGGTTACGGCTAGAAAGTCTCTTAACTCTCTCCTTGAAGGTAACAAACCTCCCTGTCCATATAATAATGACGGTACCTCGTAGGTCTATTCCTACCCTGCCTGGCTTACGGAAACTAGTACACAGTTTGTAGAAAATACCTTACTTGTATTCTTCCAAAAGGGTCACGTATAACAACAGACATATCCTTCCCCAAACGGGGTCAAAACGCAGACTAAAAAATAACAATAATCTTTACACAACTGTTCATATGGGTGGACCTCCGCTTGGCCCAGCCAATCAGCTACATCCCCATTCAAACCCAATTCAACCTCTTTGATTTATCTTTCAATGACTCCCAAACCCGGAAATACAAAAATAAACTTGGTTTAAAGCTTACCTATTGCAAAACCACTATCGCTTAGTAACGGAATTTAACCTGTCTTTTGAAATTATACCATAAGGAAATGTAATTAAGACAATGAAAACAGGTCATTTATCTGAAAGGAAAAGAAACAGGGGTTGGAACCCCAACAGGGGGCGATGATAACGAACATTGGGTTGCACAAGTTCGCACACGTGTAGAGTATGGTCATTTTAGCCTGTAAAGCCAAATTTGGCCTATAACAACGTCATAACGCTCTTAATTTTTTTTACATGGTACAGTAAACTGAAAACTTTATAGACTTGACATATTCTGAATTCTAAAAACGATTACTTTCACGTGGTATTTTTATTGGTCCCCCACAACCTTTATTTTTTAGTTACCCCTATTCAATTTTAAAAACAAGGTTTTTAATATACTTTTTCTTAGTTTTTATGGTTTTTTTCTGAAATTTTTGCCAGTATAAGTATATTTTTATGCTTTATTTGAATTTTGCTTGTCATTAAGAGTCAAACTATGTGCCTCTTTTCCAAAAAATCTTAATTCTTGAGCAACTATTCATATTTTCTAAATAAAGTCATAGCTTTCAGAAATTGGCCTACAATGACCAGATTTTTTTTTTAGCTGTTAAGAAAAAATGAAAACGAATCAAACTGAACATCATTCGAACCGTCAGAATTCCCTTTACACGTTATTAATAAAAACAAAGTCAAGACTTGGATTTGCAAGAATATACAAGCTTTTGAACAAGAAAATCAACCCCCCCCCCAAAAAAAAAGAAGAAAATTTTCCGAATAGTGGAGTTTTACTCGAAATATTTTCACAACAACCTTTAATTTTTATCTCACCAAACGATAGATCGCTCTTTTCTGGATCAAATAATGGATTCACATTCTATACAACTAATATTTTTAATCAGGGAAAAAAAAAACAAACAAACAATAGATGCCCTTTTCTGCGATCGCATGCGCGATTTTGGTTTCCACAGCAATAAAAAGAAGCCAAGCATCTTACATATCGGGTTTTAGTTGCATAAAGTACTTATCTATAAAAGGCTAATTTCTCCTTTATAGGCCAAAATCGTCAATTTCTACATTAGTGCGAGCTTTTGCATCCCAATATTCGTTTTAAGCGCCTCAGATTACCCCAGAATCCGTACTCAAACCAACTGTAGCTGATGTGAGCCACCCCCTCTCTTTTTTTGAACGATAGCGAGCCTTGCATAAAGTACTGAAAACTACGACATAAAAGGAAATGATTTAGGATATTTATCTGATCTAGTTAAAGGTAAGGATTCCGGCAACAACGATTTTAGGATGTGTCAGTAGTCTTGTGTGAGGTATACTATGTTGGTACAACTAGTTCTGAAGCATGTAAACAGATGGGAGATGCGTTGTACAGTATTGCTCCGCTTTTCTCGAAGTAGAACCAGTCAAGATCTACCATAAGGAATCATAGCCTCTGGATCAACTATTTAGATCTTATCTGTACCGGAAACCACTATCTTCATGCTGAAAGAGCTGTGGACTGGAGATCACACTTAAACGCCACAAAAGAGATGATTCCGACTTTCTTCGCATCTGGAAACCATAAATACGCCGCAGCTGCGCTTAACCTAGAAGAAATGCTACGCCTGCCTGAAAAAGCGCCATAAGTTCGCAGAGAGTTTGTAAGTGGCAATTTTGTTGTTAGGAAAACAACCAAGCCGCTTTGCTGCATTGCATGCGATCTTGATTTAGAGTCGTCCGTGAATCTTGACATCAAAGATCATCGAGGAGTTTCGGGTACCGTTGGTGCGACAACGAATGAAAATGCCAGGGATCGATATCTGGCTACTCTCCCCTTTCTCGTAGCAGTCACCAGAACGCTGAAAGCAAATCTGAATATGGATGACGAGGCAATGAAGGATCATAAAGATACCACTGCTTTTACAAATCTGACAATAAAAGGCAGAAATCCGGTTATGGACTTGGTAGAGTTGCTCGGAAACCCATTCAAGACGACGAAAACAGAGCTGCACATCCTTATGGCAGGGGATAGAGCTCCAGAAGCCGTAGCAAATAGTCTGCTGAGCTTCCGAGACATTGGCTTCGAAGTCCTGAGCTCATATCTTGAAGGGACATCCACGAAAGTAAAAGTTGACATAGTGCAAACTTTCGCCTCTGTTGCCTAAAAAGGAAAAAAGAAACAGCCCCAAAAAAGATTTTAGGGAAACTGAGCTGCTTAAACAAGCTCTGCATCTTGCAAATTCAACACAAACTTCGTCTCTCTGTGAGTGCCTGAAATACGAGCTACACCATATCCGGCCTTGCTTGCAGTATTATCATCAAGTCATAGGGAGCCTCAGCTACGTACTGGTACAAAGTCAACAGCCTTGAACTACATTCTGCAACAGTCTGGCTTGCAGTCATGGCCAAAAATGATTCCAAATACGGTTTTTGAAGACTCTCCTTGATCTGATTATTTAGTTGATGTCATGAGTGTCATAAGGTGTTGTCGACCAGAACAAAATGAGACGCTAGCATATTCTGGAATAAGAGTTTACAATGGGATTCTTAGGAACATACCCGAAGGTTTTCAGTAAATCCATTTCGTTGGTGACAGGTGTGGTGGTCTTAGTGACAATAGAACCCATGATGGGTACTCGTTCAACCTCAAAGAAGCATCTGACTGTCGAGAAAGAAGAGGAGATCCTAGAGGAAGATGCTGGAAATATTTCCAGCTCGTTCACTTCCTCCAGCAAAGTTACAACACTCCGGGATGGGATTCTCGGTATTCCCTCAGCCAAAGGTCAACTCTTGAAAGTTCTTTTCGCGGTCTGAGAGTACAAATTTTCGAACCGTCTGATGGTTCATCTGGAAGTTTTGAGAATTGACATAGAGCTGTTACCGTTTCGCCCCATGGAAACTCCGTTGATGACGATCTCTCGTCTGGCCATGAGGAAGCTGACACTCGGGTGTTATACCACACAGCAGTTGCCGCAAGACGAAATAGCACACTTGTGATAATACAAGCCAACGATACTGATATCGTCATACTAGCTGCATACTACTTCCAGTATCTTGCTAGTTTCGGCCTCAAGCAGCTCTGGGTTAAGTTTCCGTCTTACTGCATACCTATTCACACGTCAGCACAAAAACTAGGAGTAACACTTTGCAAAGCCTTACCGCTTGTCCACAGCTCGAGTGGATGTGACACCACAAGCTTTCTGTATGGAATTGGAAAGGTCCGGTTTTTTCGAGCTGCAACGTCCTTGGAAACTTTGTTTGGGTCTTTAGGTGATGAAGTTCGAACCCTTGTAGAGAAGCCATCACCTGTGCAAAGTGATGGTTTAGTCAAAGTCTGTAAGCAGCTTGTGGTTACAGTGTATGGCAGAAGTGTGACTGACTTCAATAGTCTGAGTGACCTTTGAGCACATTTGTACCCAAGATTGGAGGATTTGCAGCGTTTTTTCCCTGGGCTGGAATTTTCTAGAGGATCTTTTTGGTGGGGGGGAGGAGATTTCCCACGGAAATAATTCTACGAGGGGGAGTTTTCCACTGGCAAAATTCGCCAGTGGAAATTTTCTGTGGGAGCAATCTCCTACTAGGGAGGGGGGGTTCAATTTGCGGGAAAAATCTCCACAGAGGGGAAATTTCCGGCATGATTTGAAAAAAAATTCTGAAATTGAAGAATTTTCCCCCTCCTCAATACCTTGCTCTTTACGATTAAGTTTGAATTTGTGTCCCAGTTCTTTAAGAACGACTCCTGAAATTCAAGGACCATTTAATCAGAATAATAACAAGTTAAAATAAAAAAATACTAAAAAATTCTAGCGTGAACAGTGATGTATTGAGGAGATGTCGACCCCCTCATATACGTTATAATTTCTGTCTGTTTTATGTTTTGATGTTGCTCCTTACTTTCAGTTGAAAAACTTGCTGTTTTTTCACAGGACTTGTAGTTAATGCCACGTATTGATGCACATATCCTGTTCAGAAATTTGACCAACAAATTTTGTAATTCATTATAGCATTCAGCATACAACAATGCTTATTGCAAGTATTTTTGTGTTAGTTCGCCTTCTATTAGAAATCGTAATTACGTAGTTTGTGTCCCAAAATACCTTTTGCAGCCTGTTAAAAATTTCATTTTCTTGTTATGCTCTGAAGCTGAATAAGCTGCCATTCGTCTGTTTACAAATAAACAGTTCTTGATGTACTTATCTATCAGAATCAACTAACAAGTTTTTTTTCAGTATTAAAGGTTTTATGAAGTCAAAAGATTTTTCTTTTTTTTGCAAGAAATTCATTTCACTGCTCAAACTCTGTTCAACAATGCACAAAATACACAAAGTATGTCATAGCAGTTAACTGCAGTAATTAGTTAATATGAGCACTAATAAGTGTCTACAACCCGAAGTCTAATCGACGCTTTTTCTTCCCTGCTAAAATGTCTATTATCCTTTCTGGGCAGACATCAATGTTCTTATGAACGGTGCTACTCGGCCTTTCTAACCCTGTCGCAAAAGCAGTAGTAAAACCCTTTGAAATTTCAAAAGGTTTTTTGCCCTCCGGTCACCCTTCGGTATCCATGTTAATATTCCCTGAGAATTTCAACTTAATGCCCTGAGCCGTTCCTTACATGTGTCTGATACGCCTTTTTTGACAAACAGCATGGACATAGAGTAGTTTGATTTTCTTCTACATCCCCTCAATGTTTACTAAAGTGTCATCTAAATACCCTAAGCATACCCTAAGCCTTTTTGGAGACCAAGGATGGAATGCGTTCTTTTTTTCCAATATAGTAAAAAGAACTATATGTAAACACGGGCAACTTGCATAACTTACAGCCCTTGCCAAAGGGTGTTTGCGAGTTATGCCATCCTTCAAGGCATAGTCATTTGACTTTGAGACTATTTTTAACAAAATGACAATTTTGAGATTTTAATCGGATGTCTTTGAGAGAAGGGGGGCTAAAAAGGACGTGGGAGGGGGCTTTCAATTTCCAATCGAACCTTGCCCATTGTTTACATATAGTATTTGTTATTAGGAAGTATACAGTCATTTTTTTGAGGGGGGGGGGCTGGGGGTGTGCTTGGGGTGGAGTTTTAAGGGGTGAATCTTCCTTTGAGAGGGACATTTCTGATGAGTGAATATTCTAGGGGAAATGTTACTCTGGGGGATTTTGACATTACTATACGAAATTCTTTTTAATTGTCATACATTCTCTTCCCCAAATTTTTTATATGGAGATGTTCCGCGGGGATTATCTGGGGGCCTTTTTCCTCGTGTTTTTATTTCTGGGAAATAATTTCCACGAAAGGGGGCATTTCTGAAGTGACCGAGAAAGCGATTATAGATTAAAGTCTTATTCTAATGAAAAAATGCTAAGGAGAATTTTTCAGGGTAAATCGTCCACAAGCAATTTTGCAGAGAGGGGGGGGGGATTCTCAGCCAGGAAGGAACCATTTGAAGGAAATTTGTCGGGGGGGGGGGTGTACTTTACGTTGGATGAAATTTTCACCAAGGAGCTCCGTGAGGGGAAGGGGTACATTTCATAGAGCGAGCCAGATTTACGGGCATTATTTGAACAACGAACAGAAATATTAAGGGTTGCCCCATCCTCAATGCCTTATTCTTTACGCTAAAGTTTGACTGTTTACTAAAATTGAAACACAGGGGCTGTTTAATTAGATTAGGAAGCTGCTTTAACAGTGCTAACGTAAACAAGTGCTTAAGCTAACGTAAATAAGTGCTTGAAAAGTGCTGTTTAGCAAAACAGCAAGGTATTGCGGAGGAGCGACCCTTCATATCCGGAATACATCTGCCAAAACTAATATGCAAATTGTGTTTTAATTTTTCATGCATGGTGAGCCAAAATCGAACCTGCATTAGTTGAAAAACCCTCAAAAACTAAATAAAAACATTTTTTTAACTGAAAGATAGGAGCGACATTAAAACTTAAAACTAAAGGCAATTATTCCGTTATGTAACGGGCTGTCTTCTCCTCAACGCCTTGCTCTTTATGCTAAAGTTTGACTCTTTGTCACCGCTACTTTTAAAACAATAAATAAACTTTAGCATAAACAGCTAGGTGTTGAGGAGGGGACATCCTCTTTCATATACGGAATAATTGCTGTTCGTTTTAAGTTTTAATGTCGCTCTTTACTTTCAGTTAAAAAAAATTGTTTTTTTTCCAATTTAATTTCCTAAACACGATTCTTTTGTCAACATATGAAGAACCGTGTATATTGCAATTGTATCTGTCTGGTTTATATGCTAAGTAACAAAAGAAACAAAAATTAGCGAACAAGATAGTAGTGAAGATTATTATATGTAAAGTAATATTTGGCAGGTACAGTTACTAGTGATAAATTACTATTGTGGCACCGTGACTGGGTGATTTTCGGGGATTCGGGAAGCCAAATTTTTTTTGGGGGGTGAGGAAGTCCCCGAATTCAGGGATAGTGTAAGCTTTGCTTGATTTCTAATCTTGAAAACCGAAACTCTTAATTACACGAGAAAAGAAAAGCTCCGACTTTGCGGTTGACGCAATAAAGAATTGCCGCAAAATTAATACAAAGTCAACCAAACGCCACCATCTATGTCGGCGGTGGCGCGCGTGCGGCACGCTGGTAGCGGTTCGACCCTTCGGCGGCGGTCAGCCGGGCCTCGTTGGCGGCGTTTAGTCGATGCTCTGCCCTAGCGCCGGGATGTAGTCTTGATATTAATAGAAAACATCGTAGAAGGGACAGGGATGCTGTAATGTGATAAAGACATAGTATCTCATTTTTCTTGGAAAACATTCCGGTTCATTCAAATTTAATCGTAACCATAGACCACGAAACCGTTTGAATATAGTGTTTAATTTCAATTGGTTTTATTGACAATTGTTTTGCTTCTTGTGATGTTGTGATCTTTTGGGAATTATTAATATTTCCTTCCACAGAGCATTGTATGTTCGTAGTTCATCTTCAGGTCATAACAGACCTTTTAAGCTACGCTGTCTTTTAACAGGAGAAAATGCCACGTACAACATACCATGATTACAAACAGGAGTACGAAGGTCGACGCCGATAAGTTTGGTCTTGCGACAAAGTTTGGTCTTGCGACTTATGTATTGTCATTGCAATTGTAGGTCAAAGTGGAAATCGATGTCATTGAACAGTACATCCAAGTTAACCTCTACTAGAGTCGAGCGTAGCTCGAGAAATGTGAATTTGATTTCCTTATTCCCCTTCCCCCCGTAAACTATATTCACCTGGATTATATTGCTACATAATGTAATAACAGTAAGGGAGGGTCCGTTGCACATTCCTTCTTAAATATCCAAGTTACGTAAAAGCATAACTAATGTATTTTTCTTCATTTTTAAGTCACCGGGTGGCGAATTTGTAGTATCAATTAAATTGAGAAATCTGGAGTGAATTCGATTCCTCCTTTTTCTTTTTCTTTTACGGAATCATATTTTTCATAAGATTTGTATTCTCCCGGGAAGCGATCGACAATTTTGTATTTATTTTACTAGTTTCTTTGTTTAGCGAAGCTAGAATAACGCAATCCTTCATTAAATTGAAGTTTTGATTTGACAGACATCCTCCAAATATCTTAATTAAATTACCACCGGAAATTATATCTTCTGGTAATTTGATTTTAATGAAGTCATTTTTGGGAAAATTTCAATTTCCCTGGCCTAGGATGTACTTTGCAATTGGTTCCTGTTCAGGATGAACCTACATTGGTTCTCAATTTCTGGATTAAGACGAGAGTTTTTTTTTTCGAACCAAGTATGTACCTCTATTACA
This sequence comes from Artemia sp. Kazakhstan ARC1039, assembly GCA_029168905.1. Taxonomy (NCBI): domain Eukaryota; kingdom Metazoa; phylum Arthropoda; class Branchiopoda; order Anostraca; family Artemiidae; genus Artemia; species Artemia sp. Kazakhstan ARC1039. Next base: position 48 of record JAQQPU010021912.1, on the reverse strand, counting down.
CACACACACACACACACACACACACACACACACACACACACACATATA
>JAQQPU010021910.1:0-14357 GCA_029168905.1 Artemia sp. Kazakhstan ARC1039 | reverse complement strand
TAGCGTTCTAACATTATGAGTAATGATTCTTTCAAATTCCCTTATTAATTAAATAGGTTCCTTTAAAGTTGGTCCAAAAGACCCGCGTCTCCCCAAATTCTGGAAAGTAGAATCTTAAAATTGTGCTTTTGGGTTTTTCAGATTCAGTCTGTGGTGTATTCACAAGATAGGTCAAAATTCTTTCAATTAAAAAAAACAAAACTAAAAATTATTGATTTATTTGACAATGTCACATGAGCAGTATTTTGTTGAGGGAGAGGAAAGTGGGAAACCATGAAGTGCCAAAAATTGGTAAAATAAGTAGAACATTAAATATTATAACAATTTTTAATTTTTTTTTTTGTCTAAGTTGGTTAGAGACCATAAAGCTATCCTCTGCATTTATATAATCTAGCCAGACCATGTATACACACAAAATATTAGAAGGTAAATTTTTCAGGGCTACTGTAGAGGAACCATTAAGGAAATTTGGAGAATTAAAAACTAAAGGTTTTTTGGTTTTAATCCTGATCTTGCCTAAAATATCCTCTTGATTGCCTCCCCAAGCCTCAGAGCTGCATATATATATGTTTGATTAAAACTTGTCCTTTATAGCTGTAATGATGTTCTTACGGGGGGGAAAAGTCTAGATACCCAGAGGAAGGCTTTAACTGTGTTGTATTGAACAGGCCAATCTTTACAGTGGAGGGATTCCTAACCTCTTTGAGGTCACATTTTTTTTCTGAACTGTATATTACAAACTCATGTTCCTGTTGGGATAGTCGACAAGATCTTTTCTAAAATATTATATTATAGTCCTTGCATGCACACCTTATATCTACAAATTAAAAAAAAAGAAAAAAAAAATAATTATAGGATTATTTGTAACAAATTTCACATAATTTATTTAAAAGTTAATAGATTTAACAAAAATGGCATCATACCTGTTTATTTTAAGTAAACCATAGACGTTTTCTTTTCAGAAAGCTGTACATGCAAAAAATCTCAACTATATTGCTATAAACAGCAACATTAGTTAAATCTGATTCATAAAAAAAAATTAACTAGCTACAATATTGTAACACAATAAGCTTATCCTTAATTAGAACATAAATAACATTCCTAGTAATGAGTTTATTTGCCTGATAATAAATGGATGTCAAATCTATGTTATTATTTTTATATCAATCATACAACTAGGCAGCAGAGTCATCTCTAATATAAGGCAAATTTTCTGGATTCAGGAAAATCTCTGATTCCAATCCAGATTATGTTAGTGACTACTTTAAAGGTATTTCTTTCCCTTAAAATATATTAGCTTTCTCATACTTCAAATTTCCATCGCATTTCCACTTAGATTAATATATCTTTCGGTTAAAAATTAACCATTTACTGGAGTTAATGTGTATTTTGAACTGCCTTTGAGAATTGTTATTGCTTTCTGTGTATGTATCTGTTCTACAATGCTATTAGTTTAAAACACATGGTATTTGATAAAGTGCTCTCCTAATAAGTTTTGGAGAAATGGCTAAGTGATATGTAAGTGCTGTCTAAAACTATAAGAACAGTTAGCCTTTAAAGAGGTGTTGCTTAACTGCCTTTTCTAGTCAACAAATGATAACTAAATAATGTTGTCCCTGAATTGAGTTTTCAGAAGAACTATCGTCTAAAAGTAATACTACCGAAAAAAGTTTTTTCCACGAGAAGGAAAGAAAGATCCTAAAACTTAAACCAGATATAAATTAGTTTATTGTAACACAGTAAGCTTAAAATGACGAAGTCACTATGAATGAATATATAAAAAAGAAAAAAACATGATTGAGTGTGGTGTTGTCTGTGGATTCCTATGGTTTAGATTTCATCTCTATGTGATAATGTTTCAAGCAATCAGAAAATTTTGAAAAATCTGATTGGTTCACAAAGTGATAGCTAAATCTCAATATTAGTAAAATCTCATTGTGAATGGGCCTTAAAACGTTATTGTTTTATCTACAATCAGTTGATTGTGCTTTGGCAATGAATATGCACTTACAATAATACCCTAAATTGCTTTCAAAATGTATATTTACTTCTACCTTTCTTTAGTGTAAATTTATGCAAGTTTTATTTTTTTCATTTTTTTTTTCGTTGTGTCAAATAAAAGGTAAAAAACCTATACAATTAAAATATGGGGTACTGGACTTTTTTTCTTAAAAGTATGCATTTTTTTGCTCCAAGTATTTGTCTTCTTATTATAGTCTTTTGCAAGAATTTTTTGTAGCAGAAGTCCTCAGTCTGTACTTTGGTGCAAATCTCTGTGTATGCCTAGCCACCTGTTCCCCGTTGATGTGGATACATTTTCAAGTACAGTGTCTTTTCAGTCACTTTCTTGGTTCAATTACTGCTTCATCTTGGTAAAGCTTACTGCATTTTGGAATTAATAAATAAATAAAATCAGCTTCAATTTCGTTTTGTGGATTATTAGGAGCTTTATTTTTTTTTTAGTTCAAATAGAATTTGGCACCTGTCTCTTTTAGTTTTACATTGGGAATGAATTTGCCCACATCTGACGCTTAGCAAAGGGAAAAGAAAAACAAATAACTTGTATTTTCAGGGGGGCCCCTCCCTCTTGTGCTCATGTATGGTGGAGAATATGTTCAAATAAATAAGTCAAATTCTAAAAAATTACATTTACTGGCCTTATTTTGCAATTTTCATAGATCTCTAGATTTGTTCAGAAAGTTAGTAATCCTAGAATTGACTGCAAGCAAACCTCCCCTCTACCTCCTTGTATGTTTGCTTGTAGGCTGTATATACATTTAAAAATGCTAATAGTTTCCATCTTATGGATGATGAAAGTTGGACGACATAATATAGCTTCATTTCAAGATAGGATAGTGATTTGATGCTTCACTAGAAATGATAATTAAATTGTAGACTTGTGTTAATTTATCAAAATATAGAGGAGGGGCAAACTTACTTTTTTTTAATTTTTTCAATGAAATTACCAAAAAAGGTATCATTCAGTGTAAACACCCCAAAAGGGTACTTTTTAAAATCTGGAGGGTAGCTTAAAAATATATAGGGAGGAACAGACGCTACTGGTTCATGTCACTGATGCCTAAATGCTACTGGTTGCCTAGATGACACAGCCAGTTCTTGGAGGACTGTCAGAAGGGAGAGGGGGAAATGAGTCTCAGAGCCTTTTTTTAATTTCCTCTGAGGGGAATAGATGCTTGAGTTTTTTTTTTTATATTTGATGCATTTTTGTCTGGTCATTTGTTTGTTAACTGTTGTGCAGGTAGGGATCCCCCCATGTAAAAATGTAATGTGTAATATTACAATAAAATGTAGTATATTTTTATCTTTGTTACAGGTTAGTGCTCAAGTACCCTTTTTGCTCAAGCACACTTTACGTGAATATCAATTAATTGGGGTAAATTGGCTTGCAACTATGCATGAGAGGCAGTTGAATGGCATATTGGCTGATGAGATGGGACTTGGTAAAACAATTCAGACAATATCTCTTTTGGCATGGCTTGCCTGTGATAAAGGTATTTTTTTTTGTGTTAGATTTGAACAAGAAGAGAATCAAATATCTGGCTTGATTGTAATGGAAGGATTAAATAATAGAACAGTTTCCCAAACCACACCATCAGCCCTCCTGAGGCGGTAGGGGAGGGGGGCAAAAAAGGTTGGTATACACATCATGCTTTTTCAAAGACGACTTGCCTAATAGATGATAAGTATGATGAAACATTTATTCCTGAAAAAGTGACCACAGTGTAGGGCTTGCCTTGGACTAAATTGAATAGCTCAATCTTTAAACATTGACAGCCTTTTCTGTTAATTAATTATTATAATAATTTCAGAATGACTTAACTTATTTAATGATGTTTATCAAAACTGCCCCTTAGTACTTTTGCTGACTACAAATTAATAGTAGTGCTAAATTCGTCTAAATGTAATATAATATTGCATATTTTTATTATATCTTTAAAAATAAATGCTATTGTTATTAAATCAAAACTATATAGTAATATTTTTAAATAATGAGGGCAAAGTACAAAATGAGTACCAACATCTTTTAGGGGTAAAAATCTTCTATTTACTTCTGCTATTTTGACATCTTACTAGAAATTACCTTAGATTGCACTTGCCAGCAATGAGGACAAATTCTGTAGTTGCCTTGCTTTGATGATGGTGACTTCACCCCTGGCAAATTCCAAACTGTAACCTATTGTTTGCTGCACCCATCTCTATTAGTTATAGACGTGAAGGCTTCAATGCTAGGAGACATAACAGCATTCTGACTAGGGGATCGCCATAAGCAAAACTATATGTTTGGAGGAGAATTTGTTTTGTAGCCTGGTATTAAAGTGCTTCCATTTGAGCTTCAGAAGGTGCCCTCTCTTTTTAGTGACGCTGTATCTGGAGCAGCTTAGGGATACAATGTTTACATCATTAATATATTGCCTTGTCTGTCTCAGTATGCAAGAGATGGTGTTTTGGGCCTTTGGAGTGTTGTAAAATATGACATGTTGAACATTTCTCATGTATTTTGTTGCTTGTTGCTGAATAGATTCCAGGATAGTTTGATTACTCTTCAGAGACTTGTTAATTTGATCTACTTCACAACTTTCTTTTTATCATATATGAAGAGTTTGCTTGGCTTTGGCTACTACAGACTGTAAGTTAAACTTGAACTTGTTGTCAACCAATACTTTCTGATCTTTTTTGCTTTGACTACTTGTGAGTTGCAATTTTGAGCTCTTTTTTGATTGCGTAAACTACTAATATTAAGGATTATTTGTTTCAAAATGAATAAACCTTTATTTCAATCAACCAAGATGAGCTTAAATGATTTTGACAGATACTATATGGGTCATAAAATAGAGTCTGTTATTTTTGAAATAATCTGCATATAGGCAAATCTTATTGTTTCTGGTTGCGGCAGTGGTGTAATTATGTCAAAATCTTGAGGGGAGGGGGGGGGGAAATTGGGGCCAATTTTAAAAAATCAAGTGAAAATGACAGCAAAAACTGAAAAATGAGCCGCATAGTAACAAAAAAGGTAAAAACCAACACATTTCAGTGGATGGTTGAAATTTGCAGGCTTATCTTAGTTTTGACAAGATTTTTGGACAAACCAAATTTCTGCTAGAGGGAGGGGCAAACTGGGGTGTGAAAGGGGGGACTGAGATGTGGAGGGAGGGGGAGGCAAACTGAGACCTAGGGGGAGTAGTAGCCCGCCTGTCCCATTGCCAATTAATTGATACCGCATGTCCATTGCCCCTGTGTTGAGGGTGTATTGTTAATGTAGATAGTGGATAAGGTTGGACCCTACTACTACTAAGAACTCACCACAGCACAAAGCCACCTGAGGCCAACACAGCTACGCATGCTCCTCCTCACTCCAAATTTATTAAAAGCCTCCCTCTTTACACCCTCCTAAGAAGTTCCCATTTCTTTTAAATCTTTCTTTATGACATCCTCCCACCCCAGACAAGGGCAACCTGCTTTCTGCTTAGCCTTAGATGGTTGACTGAAAAGCAGAATCTTTGGCAATCTATCATCCTTCATCTGTAGAACATGCCCTAGTCATCTCAACCTTTCTTTCCTTATAGCCCTAGAAACCAGGGTTTAACCACGTTTTTTACAGCCTACAGTTTGAAATAGTCAGTCAGTTGGGTACCCAGAACAATCCATAGCCGATTTCCCTGCAATACGTGTAGTAAATCTTCATCCAGTTTTTGGAGCACCCATGCTTCAGAGTCATATTTGACCACTGTAATCACTGTACCTTCCAATATTCCAAGATAAGTTTGCAGACTTATCTTCCTCTTCTTCCAAACTATTTAACTGGGAAAAACACCCTGAGCCTTGGCTATTCTACTTTTAACATCTTCCCTGCTCCCACTGTCTACTATTAATGCTACCAAGGTAAGTGAAGCTGCCCACCTGATCAATGTTTTTGTTACTCAACATCACCTTTTCACCTTCACTTATTCCTAGCCTTAGTGACTTATTTTTATTAATATTGATTTTCAAACCTATTCTAGCACTCTGAACTTGCAAAAACCTCTATAAGTTCATTCGTTTTTTTTCAAAAAAATCAAAAAATGATTTTTTTTTTCTTTCTTTTTTTTTATTTTTTTTTTCTTGTCCCAAACTATTTTTTTATCATGAACCGTTTAGAGACCAGCGCCTCTATACCTTGTATTAACTATAGTACTTATACCTATAGTTCTTGTCCCAAACTTTTTTTTTTTTATCATGAACCGTTTAGAGACCAGCGCCTCTAAAACCCCTATAAGTTGATTCGTTTTGCTCACACTTTCATCTAGGATGCTTAAATCATCAACATAATCTAAGCCCAGGAGAGTTTTTCCTCTCCATTTGATTCTGTGGTCTCCCATTACCTTTCCTGTGCTCCTTAATAGAAATTCCATCAAAATGATCCATACAAAGGGGTTTAGCTGCTGGTTGAACCAAAACTCAGCCATAAGGTGCTCCACTTTGAGAATCTGTTGTTTCTGAGAAGAAAGTAGAGTCATTGTCTCCAAATACCTGTACCACGTCCTTCCTATGGGTTAGAAATTTTCCTGTCCAATTGACAAGGTCATTGGAAGCTCTACCGCACAGTGTGTTTCTGGATGTTAAATGCTAGCTGCAAGGGTTTTGGTTCACCTTGAGAATGGATCAAGGATGTATCATTAATACAGGTAATGAATAAGTCTATATTCAAAACTTTGCTCTAAGGCACTCCACCTGCAGCAACAAATACTGAGGCAAATTGTTTATAAGTGCTTTAGCTATCTCCCTCAGATTGCAGATCTTTGAGCTATCTTGTGCCAGTTCCTTAACCAAATGGCTTTCAGGGCTATCCAATGATAAATAGCTTCAATTTTATAGGGTTGAAGTCTGTTGTTGTTGCTGTTGCCTGCTTGTAATTTTCAATGGTAATTCTGGTGTGACTTCTCAGTTAATAACGTGTCTGTTTATATTTTTCATAATTATCCACCTGGTTGTGATTCATCTTCCATTACCACAGTATTCCAATATCTTCCAGTATTCACAACTTCCAGTATCTTTTTTTTATGTTCCTAGCCTTTTTAATTGCTTTTACAATATATGAGAGGGTATTTGGTTTTCTTTTCATTTTATTAACGAGTGATTCCCAATAGCTGTCCTTGACTCATCCACATTAATGTTCTTAATGAAGGATCTATCACAATTGTCCATTTACGTTTACTGATTCCTCATGCTTTTCAGTAGTATTTCTGGCAAGACTTCTCAGTTAATTACCTGCCAATTCCTCATGCTTTTCCATAGTATTTCTAGCAAGATTTCTCAGTTAATTACCTGCCTTCATGATTTTGTATAATAGTTCACCTTGTTATGATTTACCTTAAATTGTAGCTTGGATCAATCTAAGGATTTCTCCTTGTAGAGCTCTAGAATGATGACTTGAATTGTATTTGAAGTTCTTTAGTGGCCAGGTGCTGTTGCATGATCAGTAGCATCCCAATTGAGTTTACACTCTCTGGAGGACTATGCAGCATCCAGCTTTTGTTTGAAAACATCAACAGATTCAGCAGTAACTGTTTCATTGTATAGTTTGTTCCAACTGTTGACAACTCGTGATGTACTTACTTGTACTTGTTGCACGTTCAAGCTGCATCCAGACTCATTGTGGTGCCCAGCAGATGACGACATGTCTCCTTCCATAGGTTTTGTTCGAGGGTGGCAGGCTCCACAATTTCCAGCCACTGGCGATCCCAGCGACGGCCGTATTTTTGGAACCCTCCGATTGGCTCTATATCAGACTTAACTGTTGCTAGCCACGTCTTCTTTTGGCCTCCTGCCCTCTTCTTCCATACCAGTAGTGGTAGACATTTGAGGCATTTTTTGCTTATATGTTCATCTGGTCTGTACATTGTTTGGCCAAACCATCTCAGTCTCCTGTGCTTAACAATATCAGAGACAAGTGGGTGATCCCCACATCTTCTCCTTATGAGATTCTTCTCCATCTCCTTCATTCGAGATTCTATCGGAGAGGTGGATACCCAGGATATAGTGCAGGTATTTGTGGTTGAATATGTTCAAGCTCAACGCTTCAGCTGCTTTAAGTGACGACGTTTCACATCCATAGAGGTGGACAGAGAGAACCATAGCTTCATACACTCGGAGCTTTGTGCATGGCGATATTTCGCTCCACTTCTAGAGATACTTCCAAAGTTGAAGGAAGACACTCTTGGATGACGATATGTGGCTCTGGATTTCTTCTAAAGATTCGCCGGCAAGGTTTACCATCGATCCGAGGTATTTGAACGACTGGAAGTCCTCTATCTGATTACCATTTAGGGTCACAGGGGTTTCATCCATCCTATCTGTTCGCATGGATTTTGGTAAGCTCATTTGGAGACCAGTCAAGAGTGCCTTGACTGCCACGTCATTTATCGTAGCCTGTGCTTCTGCAACGGATTCAGCAAGCATGTCCACATCGTCAGCATAGTCAAGATTTGTGACAGAGAAGGATGGACTCACTGCAACGCCTTTATACTTGTCCAGGACCCTGAGGATCCAATCGATGACGAAGTTGAACAAAGTAGGTGAAAGAACACATCCTTGACGTACACCTTCCTTGATCAGGACTAGATCTGAAAGATTGCCATCGAGTCTTACCTGGGCCTTTGTTCCTGCATAGTATGCCTTGAGCAGATTGATGATCTTCTCAGACACACCGTCCTCTCTCATTGCATCCCGATGGACTGAATCGAACGTGGTAATGAAGTCTATGAAGATTTGGATTGTTTCCTGCTGGTGCTTAAACCAGTGTTCTAGGATCTGTCGTAGGCTAAAAATCTGGTCACAGCAACCCATGCCCGGCCTGAATCCTGCTTGGTTGGGTCGCGTTCGGCTGTTCCTGGTGTCTCTGAATCTATTTAAAAGTATGACTGCAAACAGCTTAGCAGCAATGGGGATAAGGGATATACCTCAGTAGTTTTTGCAGTCCATTCGGTCTCCTTTTTTGAAGATAGGGAGAATTATTGAGGTCTTCCAGTCATCTGGGATGTATTCATTGTCCCAGCCTTTGGTTATCACGCTATGAAGTTCATCCACCGCCACCTTGGGGAGAGCTTTCAGTAGCTCGGCAGGAATCCCATCTATTCCTGGGCTTTTATGGTTTTCAAAACTTGGATCACTTTAATTACTTCATCCCTGAAGGGTGGGTCCATACATACATTTTCATAAGCCTGGTTGTGCGGTGAGTTCTGTGGGGCTGTAAGTGGTTGCTTTTGATTACTATTGTCTCCTGGTCTCAATAGCTTTTGGAAGTAAACTTGCCATCTTTCGATACGTTCCTTGCTGCTTGTGAGTATTTTTCTGTCCTTTGCCTTAAGCGAGGGGATGGTAGTTTGCTTCTTCTTCCCAGTGCATTTTCCAAGTATCTGATAGAGTTTTTGTGTATCGTTCCGTGATGCGGCTCTTTCCATATCACTGGCAACATTAGACCAGTAGGCATTTTTGTCAGCCCTTACCAATTTGTGATATTCTTGTCGTAGCACTTTGTATGTGGGGGACTTCTTGTTGGCCATTTCTTTTTTCTTGGCAGAGAGTTTGACTGTCGTTTTTAAGATCCATTTCTTGGTTTTACACTTGACAAACCCAAGTTGGGGCACTGATCAGTCGGGGTTCCCTCCTCGGTGTCATCTTGAAAGACAGCGAAGCGGTTTGGGAGTTCAAGGACAAATGCTCTTCGGTACTCATCTACTTTCAGCTTCAAGACGTCTATTTTCTGGTTTGGCATAGTAGTCTTCCTTGAGCTGTCTGTACTTTAGCCTTGTCTTCAGCAAGAAGTGGTCAGATCCATTTTACGATCCCGTGGCAGCACCTCTGTGCACTCTTGAGTCCAACACCATGGATTTCCATCGTCGGGATACAAGGAGATTATCTATTTGGGCCTTTACTCTTCCATCGCAGGATTCCCATGTATACATATGACATGGCTTATGTCTAAACCAGGTGTTAGCCACAGCTAGATTGTTCTGCATTGCGAAGAGCAAAAGCCTGTTTCCATTTGTGTACCTGTCTCCGAGGCCGTGCTTCCCGATTGCCTGTTCTGAGTTACTCAGCTTTCTGCCGATCCTGGCATTGAAGTCGCCTCCTATTAGGAGGGTATCTTTCTGGGGAATCTTATCAATGACTGTCAGCAGGTCATTGTAAAACTGATCTTTTTGCTGTTCAGTGGCATCTCTTATTGGGGCGTAAACGCTAAGGACAGTCAGATTGTTATTACAACCTTTAATTCTTTCCCGTATGATTCTCTCAGACACAGGCTCATATTCGATGAGCCCAGTGACTGCTTTGGGGGGCAACAGGACACCTACTCCTGCTCGGCCAGATCCATCTAATGGTCCCGAGTTATATAAAGAGACCGCCTTCCCAGCCGAGGATTCAAGGGTCAAGATGTTACGTCCATTTAGTCTCGTCTCAGAAACGCACAGAATATCAAGGTTATAAAGATAAAATTCATCAACTACAAAAGCTTGTGTCAATGAACATTTAATCGAGCACAGGTTCCAGCAGTCGATATTCAGGCCTTGTCTTCTTGATAGGACAGTTGCTAGCATACTTTTTGACGAGCGTGCCATTCTTGTCGCATCGCATAATACCAGGGATGCCGTAGCCAAGCTTTTCATCATCAAATTTGTCATCATCATTGAGCGTTTCTTGGGGATAGGTACACCACAAGGTCCTCAGTCTTGCGGTCACCCAAAGCGCTTTGGCCATCACCTTGCTCGGCGTGGAGCTCAGTGATGTTTACACCCCTTCAACACTTTGAGGTGCGCTAGCGGATTCCTATGCTGCCTAGGGACGGAGGGTCAAGCCTCATTGCCTGGATACCAACCACCACCGTGGAAATTTCTAGGCTTAGCTAGCCCTTTGCTCCCACCTAGAATCAGCAATAGGCTTCAGAAGGGGGTGACTCGTCAACTCGTGATGGAAAGAATCGAGTGTGCACTCTAGATATAGTAGACTGCTTGAAAAGTTTAAGGTCATAACCTCAAGTTCTTGAGTTTGGATCAACAGAAAGAAATAATGCGGGGAGAGTATTAGCCCTCATTAACTTACAGGGTAAAATGGCATCCTTTCTATTTCTCCTGTAAACAAGTGTAGGGCGATTCAGCTTTGATAGTCTTGCTGGGTAGGAAAACTCCCGCATACCAGAAAGCTCCTGCATCCAAGATATCACTTTGGTCGCACGTCTCTGTACATCTTCAAGAACTTTATGTCTTTTTTAAAATATGGAGATGCAAGAGACATTCAAGCTTAGGCCACACAAGTCCCTTATATAGAAGACTGATGACTTTAGGAGAACAAATGGAAAGTGTGCTTAATCAGTCCCATAGTTGAACTAGCACTAGCAGCAGAGTTCTTAGTATGAGTGCTGCATTTTAGTTCATTGTCAATAGTGACACCAAGATCTTGCTCATTATTGGGTGGCCTAAGAAAAAAAAGTTACAAGGATTCAGTTTGCCAAAGTGAATGATATGGCACTTGGCAACATTGAATTCAAGAAGCCAAGGCTCAGGCCATTGACCAAACAACTGAAGACTATTTTATAGAAGGGCGTGATCTTCACAGGACAAGGCTAGTCTGAGAAGCTTCAGGTTGTCTGCATAGAGTGTTGATTTACTGCTGATAATGGAAGGAGCATTGTTGATGAAGATATTAAATAGTGTAGGACATACTTCACTTCACAACACTTCCCCGAGGAACTCCACTCAGAACATGCATTGAGGAAGAAAGAATATGATTACCAGAGTCATCAAATAACTGAACACATTGAGTTTGCAAATAAAGAAAATCAAGGATTCAGAGTAGGGATTTCTCTTCAAGCTTGACTGCATGTAATTTAATTGCAAGTCGCTTGTGACAAATTCTGTCAAAAGCTTTCTAAAATTCAAAGCAGAATCATGTCAGCAGGCACTCCCATACCAAACAACTTGAAGATGTGATCATATGATTCAAGGAGATTGGTATCAACAGATCTTCCTGATCAAAAGCCATGTTGTGAACTGTGTAAAACATTGTCAGCTCCAGAATTGACTATTCTTTCCAGAACATTAACAGCTGCTGATGTCATGCTTATGGGTTGGATAGTTTTCAGCAAGGCCATTTCTACCTTTTTTTAGATTCATTAAAAAAACTTTCCGAAAAATAAGTTTTTCAAAGAAAAGTAAAGGCCATTTTAAACTTAAGCTCAGCAGATACAAATACCTTTTAAAATTCAAGCTCAAACGGCCAGAAATTATTATTAAAGAATAAATGAAACCCAAAACGAACAGAAATTAAATAAACAATCATAGCAAAAACATACAACAAGTAATAATATAAATGAATGAATAGATCTTAAAGCGAGTAATTCTGCGATTGAATATGAATATCAATTTTTAATCGAAAAAAAATGTTTTCCTATGGAAGTATAAATGAAACTAAAAACGAACAGAAATTAAATAAACAATCAATGCAAACAAACATACAATAGATATTAATGTAAATAAATAAATAAATCTTAAAACGAGCGAAACTTAAATAGAATATGCAAATCAAGCTTGACACGAACAAAAATCACCACAAACAAGAGTTTGGGTCTGACCTCCTTCTCTCACTGTAAAAGTCTAAGACTACTGCGTCATTGGCGCTTTACTGAAAACCAATTTTATGACAAATATTTTCTTTTGTACTTAATATTGAAAATAAAGATTAAAATTGTAGTCACATTTTGAACTGATGAGCTTTCAGCAATTAATATTGCTGAATTAATATTGCTAAAATACATCAAATATTCAGTTTAATTTATTAGCTCTTTTTAAAGATGTTGAAGACGAATATAGTTTCCCTACAAACAAGTGCTTGGATACTGCCTCCTTTCCTAACTGTAAATAAAAACCAAAAGCCTTCTGCGTCATTGGCGCTTGACTGAAAACGGATTATATTACAAACATTTTCTTTTCCAGTTCTTACAGTATTGAAAATAAAAATACATTTACAGTGAAATAAATTCTTGAACTGATGGATCTTTCAACAATTTAATATCAGTATACATCTAATATTCAATTTGATGTTGTTTATACTTTCCAAGACTGTTCAAATTGCATATAGTTTTCAGTAAAGTGCCAATGACGCAGTAGGTCTTAGGCTTTTACAGTGACAGAAGGAGGTCATACCCAAACTCTTGTTTGTGGTGATTTTTGTTCGTTTCAAGCTTGATTTGTATATTCAATTTAAGTTTCACTCGTTTTAAGATTTATTTATTAATTTACATTAATATCTATTGTATGTTTGTTTGCATTGATTGTTTATTTAATTTCTGTTCGTTTTTAGTTTCATTTATACTTCAATAGGAAAATATTTTTTTTCGTTTGAAGCTTGATATTCATATTCAATCGAAGCATTACTCGCTTTAAGATCTATTTATTCATTTATATTATTACTTGTTGTATGTTTTTGCTATGATTGTTTATTTAATTTCTGTTCATTTTGGGTTTCATTTATTCTTTAATAATAATTTCTGGCCGTTTTGAGTTTGAATTTTAAAAGATATTTGTATCTGCTGAGCTTAAGTTTAAAATGGCCTTTACTTTTCTTTGAAAAATTTATTTTTCGGAAAGTTTTTTAATTAATTTTTGTTCGTTTTTGATTGCAAAAAATTTCAAGTTTTTAAAAATTCCTTATTTCAAAATCAAACTTAAAAAAAATAAATCAAATGTTCATCAAAGTAACAAAACTGATATCAAAGTAACAATATCAAAGTGAAAAAATGGTTTATGTCAACCTCGGAGTTTTTATTATCTGATGTTTGAACTATTTTTAACAAAATTGCTATCTCAAAATTTTTGTCGGATGGGTTTGGGGAAAAAAGGCGTGGGAGGACTAAATTAAGCTTTGGTCTCTTTTGACTCTTTAAAAGTGAACTAGAACTTTCTATTTTCAATCAAATTGAGCCCTGTCTGAAGTTTATACGAGTATCACTTCTATAAGAACCATATATATCCCCAGAGTATAACTTACAACGCCTATCCCTGGGCCCTGGGGGGTTCTGTCGACCCTGGAGTTTTAATGTCTGATGGTTGAACTATTTTTAACAAAATGGTTACCTGAAATTTTTATCGGATGGGTTTATCCATCCGATACACCCAAAGGCGTGGAGGGCGGGAGGGGCTAGTTGCCCTCTGATCTTTTTTCACTCTGAGAAAATGAACTACAACCTATAATTTCCATTCAAATGAACCCTCTCTGAAGTTTATTCGAGCATACCTTCCATAAGAACCATATATGCCCCCAGAGCAATACTTACAACGCCTGCCCCAGCCATGAGGGGGGGGGGG
>JAQQPU010021909.1:2471-14358 GCA_029168905.1 Artemia sp. Kazakhstan ARC1039 | reverse complement strand
AAAACAAGCTGTGGAGAGGGGGGAGGCGGATTCGTCAAAATAGCAAAGCACAGGTGAAATACACGAACATAAATACAAAATAGGGAGGGGACCTAGAAATAATGATGTTTCTTAGGGTAATCACAAAGACTACCCCTGCATTTATGGCTTATTTAGTAAGATTTGTGTAGCCTATACAAATTTTTTTTTTTTAAATAAATGTGTCTTTTGTGGAATATTTGATAATAAATATAAAGAGGGCCTTAAGGACCATAAGTATCATTATAGCAGAAATATAAGGATTTAAAGATTTAATCTTGACGTATTACTCTCATGGACGCTTGCGCAAAAGCCAGAAGAACATATAATCCAATGAAATTTTATGCAATGTTAGCATACTTAAATGAATTATTACAGGCTTTGCTCATAGACTCATACCATAAGAAGAAGAACAAGAAGAATTTACCTGACTTAATCCATAAAAAGTGATGAGTGCTGCCATTGGTGCAGCTGAAGAAAATACAAATAAATGTCTTCTTATGGTATTTCGAACCAAATTTTCATGCATCAAAAATGTAACTAAGCCAAAAGCAGCAGGTGCCTGAAGTTGTAAAAATTTTGTGATTACATTTTACGCACATCTATACAGAGAAAGGAGTGAAGAGGGGGAGGGGGGTAGCTCAACATAAAATTTAAAACAATTAATTTTTAGCAACTGAAGAAAACATAAAAAATTATCATTTTGACACATCACTGCCAGGCCAACAACCATAACTAAGCCCGATCATATAATATCTGAATCGGAATAAAAGTGAATTTTTCTATCAGTTCTCGGTCAGTTTAAAATTCAACTTAACTAGAATTGGAGTCATTGACAATAGTACATAAATCCAGTCCCTGGTAGGTCTTCATTTACTTTCAATTTAATTGGAATCGAAGTGATTGATAAGAAGTAAACCATATTTTTAGTAGTTTCCCAAACTGTAATTCATAGACAATAGAAAAATCCAGTTATTAGTAGCTTTTCAAGCTTCAGTTTGAATTTGAATAGGATCAGAGTTAATGGAAATGCGTAAATCCTGTCTTTAGTGGCTTTTCAAACATAAAATCATAGGCAGCAAAATAGAGCTGCCTAAGTGAAGAGCGATGTGGGCACAATGTATCGTTTATTTGTCGTTCTTCTGACAAGGTCACTTAGTATAGAAGGAGTTGTCGTAACAATTTCGAAAGGGGCTCATTCGATTCATAATAGAAAGTTCTAGTGGTCTTTTAAGAGTTGAAAGTGATTGGAGGGCAACTAGCCCCCCGCTCTCATCACTTCCCCAAACACACCCAACCAAAATTTTGAGATAGCCCTTTTGTTCAGCATAGTGAAAGTTTCAGTAATTACATCTCTTGTAATGACACTCCCCCACAGCCCTCAGGGCGATGGTTGTATGTTATGCCCCGGAGGCATATAAGGTTTTTATGGAAGTGGTGGTCGAATAAACTTCGGAGGGGGCTCATTTGATTGGAAATAAGAAGTTCTAGTGCCCTTTATAAGGGTCAAAGCGATCAGGGGGCAACTAGTCCCACCACGTCCCTTTTTGACAATACCTCCAGGGTGGACACAACCCCCCAGAGCCCAGGGGAAAGGGTTGTAACTTATGTCCAGGATCATATGTTTTTTATGGAACAGATGGTCGTTTAAACTTCGGATGGAGCCCATTTGATTGGAAATCGGAAGTTCTAGTGCTCTTTTTAAGAATCAAAAGTGATTGGAGGGCAACAAGCCCCCCACGGCCATCATTTCCCAAAACACATCTGTTGAGGTTCCATCCCTGTTTCTTTTCTTTTCAGATAAATGACTCATTTTCTTTTCTGTAGGTACATTTGCCTATAAGATAATGTTTAATCCTAAGTTGAATTCTGGTTGCTAAGTTAGATTCTTTCGCAATAGTAAGCTTTGAACTAAATTCTATTTTGGACTTCCTGATTTGAGTCATTGAAAGGTAAAGTTAAGAAAAAGTAGAATGGATTTTGAATGGGGATTTAGAGGATTGGCTAGGGCCAAGCGAAGGTCCACCCCTATGCAAAGTTTGTGTACAGAATGAATATTATTTTTTAGTAGTCTACTTTGAGACCCCGTATAGGGAGTCTGTAATGAGAGTTTATAGATGTGTTTGTTGTGATTTTTTGGAAGAATACAAGTAAGCTATTTTCTACAGCCGTGTAAGATTATTTTCCAGGAACCCAGACAGGGTAGGAATAGAGTTACGAGATACCGTCATTATTATATTGACAGGGGGTTCGTTACCTCCAAGGAGATATTTAGAAATTAGCGGTAACCCAGGGTGGGTAGCCTTGGCCTTAAAGTGGCCATTTGACCACTCGATCACGTTATCATACCCTGGGGCAGGGTATACTGTAAATTGGGTATTACCAAACCCGATATTTACAGAACCGGTGAGGTAGACGCGGGCATCATATAATATTTGGCGCCGCCAGGGGCTTTTGCCTCCAGTAAGTTGTATAGCACCATTTTTGCACCAATAAGTGGTGAC
The DNA here is from genome assembly GCA_029168905.1 of Artemia sp. Kazakhstan ARC1039. Lineage (NCBI taxonomy): Eukaryota > Metazoa > Arthropoda > Branchiopoda > Anostraca > Artemiidae > Artemia > Artemia sp. Kazakhstan ARC1039. The sequence continues at coordinate 11,836 of JAQQPU010021909.1, read as the reverse complement.
ACCCGTACCTTACCATACCAATACTGGTGGCATCGTAACCTACCGGTATAACACTGGTGGCAAGCGGTGGCCTACCAGTATAACATTGGTGGCAGCAAGAAAAGGAGCTATCAACAGCACTGATAATAAAAGAATTCCGCGTTTTCGAAGAGACAAGTTAATTTAGCCTACAGAGTGGCCTATTGTGATTACATATATAGAGAAAAAAAATACAGAATCAATTAACAGAATTATGAAGGTCTATAAGGGGCTGTGCCTTGTTAGACAAAAATAAAAAAGAATAACGTGAAATTAATTGAGTTTGAGTTTACAGTGGGGGAATCTCCGTATTGAAAAGTATTACAGGCTTTGAGGACAGATAAGAAAACGTTGAAAGTTGGGTCATTATTTGAGTGAATTGGCGGACTTAGATATAATCTTCAGTGACGAAGGTTATAAGGGTATTGAAGACGGCAAAAAAGGAGGATTTGGTTTGTGCGCACATTGGACAAGGAAGGTGGGAGGCACCTGTCCTATTGAGTAATCTGCCCAGGAGGAGATTATATTTGGAGTACGAGTATCCAGGGAGGAAATGTGATTTGTTTTTCAGGGTAGTTCCCCTGTTTGAGTTTAGTCCGGCTAATTCACTAGTGGAATATTCGCGCGGTTTTTCAGTTTACTTTCTCGTCCAACCCCTATTAATTCGTTTTTCGAAGATATACTTCACTCGCGTAAAATTACTTGCTGCGAAAGAAGTCGTTATTCCCTAATGAAGTCTAGATATTCCAGTTATTTAAAAAATTGTTGAATCTCATTACACGGAGCTGATAATTCACGATCATTCACAATCGCGGTAAAATGAGGGGGTACGAAATAAGCAAGGAAGAAATAATAAGTGAAAAAACAAGACGAACTCACCGCTCAGAGGCTGTGCCAAATGAAGGGGAGTTACGGGTAAAAGAAAATACGGATAGAGAACGAACAGATTCAGAAAATGAATTAAGAAGAGATAATGACAGACGGAATCAAAGTAGTCCGAGTAGAAGGAGCAGTGTTGAATCGAGATCCAGCAGGGACTCGCGAAAAAGTAGTCAGAGTAGAAGGAGCAGTGTTGAATCGAGATCCAGCAGGGGCTCGCGAAAAAGTACTCAAATAGATACGACACAACAACTATTAAATTTCATGGAGAAAGAGAGGATAGCTAGAGAACGAACGGAGGAGGAAGATAGAAAAGAAAGAGAGAGATAGAAAAGAAAGAGAGAAAGAAAGAATAGCCAGAGAACGAAAGGAAGAGGCTGATAGAATAGCCAGAGAACGAAAGGAAGAAGCAGATAGAGAGGATAGAAGAGAACTAATGCAAATAATTGCAGGGAAAATTTTCAAACGTATAAGAGAACCGCATGGGTTAGAATCCTGGAAAAATATACAACTTCGTTGACTACGGGGGGAGGTGGGCCAGCCCATAAAACAAATTGGGAGGCTGTGTCGCCCTGTCGGAAAAACGAAATACTTGATACTCGTGTTAAAAATGTTGATAATCCACAAAAATGGGATGCGGAAGTAAAAAGACAACACAATAGTGAAAATAAGACGCGCAAAAATGATTTTTCGGGAAAAATTTCCAGAAAACGGAAAACTTGAGAACACTTTTAACGAGTGGGAGACGCCGAAAAATGTTTGCCAAAATGAAGAGCTGATTGTACCAGAGAAAAAGGAGACAAAATTTATTGTACGCGCTTTTCCTCGCGAAGTTCGAGAAATTTTAGTACAATATGAAAAACCAAATGTCAGAATTCAGTTCCCATTTGATAAGTAACTATTTGTTTCGGTGGTTAAAGTAAAGAAAACTAAGAGGGAGAAAAGAGATATTAAACGGAGCTACAATGAAATAATGCAGTTAAAGATGGTGGACACTGGAGTCCAAATCAGATTTAACGATGATTGATTTTTTTGCGCGAATGACAAAATTGAGAAAAGTATAGATGAAAAGAGAAGTATAAAAAAGAGACAAAATTTGGAGATTCAGCTAGCAGTGGCGAAAAATGAAAAAATGTTGGATGCGCTGTGCCTTGATAACATAAATAATAGTTTGACTTACTAATTTGACTCAAATTTCTTGCTCGGCAGCGTCGCCAGCGTAGAGGGAACCAGACGTCAGCGCGGTCAGTCGTCTCCAGAGTGGCCTGCTTTGTGCCAGGGTAGGAGCTTCACTAGGGTCAATGCCCCACGCCGTGAGTCGATCGTGGATGATATCCGCCCATCTCAAACGTGGTCTACCTCTGGGGCGCTTCGAGCCGTTTGCAGTTGGATCGAAGTCAAATATAACTCGGGCAGGTGTTTCAGTGGGTAGGCGAAGTAGATGACCTTACCAACGCAGCGAGCGGGACTCAAGTTGTTCGGACAGGGGTGGTAATTTAAAAGACAAGAGGATATCCATGTTCCGTACCCTGTCGAACCACCTAACGTGTTCAATTTTGCGGAGGTGTTTTGTCTGGACAGAATCTACCTTCATGATCTGCGACTGCGTTAAAGGCCAAGTCTCTGACGAGTACAACACGACACTTGCTACCGAGGCAGAGTAGATGCGAGCTTTCGTGAAACGGCTGATCTGGGGTTTGTGAAATATTGTTCTCAGTAAGCAACCGAAAACGGCGTTCGCCTTTGCCACCCTTGCTGATATCTCTGCATCTAGATTTATGTTTGAGCAAACAATTGAATCAAGGTAGGTGAACTGCTTGACTATCTCAACATCTTGGCCACATACTTCTATAGTTGTCAGGGGGCTGCATGGTGCCTTGTCCACAGGTAAAATTTTGGTCTTAGTCCAGTTTACATTTAAAACAAGTTTTCCTGCAACATATGCAAGCGTTTCCAGTGCAGTTTTGATGTTAGTAAGATTTTCGCATACCAATGCAACATCGTCAGCGAAGTCGACATCTGCAAGAACTCTTCCAGCAAAATCGATGCCAAACGGATGCACCAGCAGCGTTTTGTTGAGAACATGGTCCATGACACAGTTGAGAGTTCGGGAGCAGCAGCGCACCCTTGCCGAACACCATTTCTAATTTGAAAATGTGATGAGAGCTGGCCATTTACAAGAACAGCACTTTCGGTCTTATTGTGTAGTTCTTTGAACAGATTGACAATTTTCTTAGGTACACCAGCAGATTGAAGGATCAACCACAGTGACTGTCTGTCGACAGTGTCGAAAGCAGATCGAAAATCGACGAAGGCAATGTATGCTTTCCTTTTATATTCTAGAGTTTTCTCTATCAGCTGTCTAATTGTATGGATTTGCTCAGTAGTGGACCTACCCGGTATGAATCCAGCTTGCTGGTGGCGATGAAGGCGATTGAGGTACTTTGTTGCCCGCTTGAGAAGCAGCATGGTGAAGAGTTTGCCGGGTACCGAGAGCAGAGTTATTCCACGATAGTTACTACATTCTGCTTTACTTCCTTTCCTCTTGAAAACTGGCAAAAGTAAACCAGTCTTCCAGTCTGATGGTATTATTTCAGAGCGCCAAACAGTATTAAACAGCATTTGTAGACAGAGGGTCATGGATGAATCGCCATTTTTAAGGAGTTCTGATGTCAGGCCACATATTCCAGGCGCTTTGTTGTTCTTCAGCTTTCGTGCTGCTGCTTTAATTTCTTCTGCTGTAAATTCAGTGCCATCGGGGGCAGGTGTAGCATTCTCAGCCGCAGCAGTAATCTCGTCGTCAATTTGGTCAGGTGGGTCTGAGTTCAGTAGCTTCTTGAAGTGTTGCTCCCACTGGCGAAGGCACTGTGATTTGTCGTAAATATTTTCGTCACTGGCGTTACGGAGATACGATATAGTTTGAGTGTATTGACCTGAGAGCTCATGGAGGATCTTATATGTGGCTCCGATGTCCTTTTTTTGGCGGCCTCTTGGAGCTCGCGTGCTTTTTTGTCATTAAAGGTCTTACGGTCTTTGTGCAGCATGATGTTACGCTCCTTATTTAATTGCCTATACGCTGTCATGTCCCCGCGAAGGCGGGCTTCCCGTCTGCGATCAATAATGGCGAGGGATTCGTTGCTGATCCAGTCTTTTTTCTTACGCTGTTTCATTCCAGCAACCCTAGTTACAGCTGCAATAGCATTCTTTTTGAAGACCATCCACACACCTTCACTATCATCACATTGCGTAAGAAACTCAAATCTGTTACTGCTTAGTAACAGATGTTACTGCTTAGCTGTGACCTGATACTGCTTAGCCAAAGCGGGGTCTTGCTGGATACGGTAGGTATCAATTTTCCGAGGTTTCTGGCTGGCTTTTGTAGCTTTCAGGCGAAGCCGCATTTTGGCAGCAACAAGACGATGGTCGGTGTTCCCAAGTTCGGCGCCTCGGTAGGTGCGACAATTCTGCACAGAAAACAGCCATCGCCGGCGTATGATGATGTAGTCGAGCATCTTCTTCGTTGATCCATCATTGCTATACCATGTGTACTTCGCTATATTGGGTCTCTGAAACCATGTGTTTGCAATGGTAAGATTGTGGGTGCGAGACAGCAGTTCAACATTCTCTCTCCGTTGTCGTTTAGGCTATCTACTGTTACGGGTCCAACAGCGAAATCCCATAGGCCAAACTCATTTGAAATGCTAGCATTCATATCTCCTAGAAGGACGAGGTAGTCATGAGGAGGTACTGACGAGAGCTCAGAACTTAAAAGGGTATAGATGTCATCCTTATCTTCTTCCTGGGCTTCATTTGTGGGGGCATAACCGGCGATTATGGTTATTTTTCTATGTTTACCATAGAGCCATGCTCTCAGGAGCCTGAGTGTAACTGTTGTGAATGACAGGAGGGCCTTGCGTTCTGTACTGTTTAGCACTAGGCCAACGCCTCCTCGTTTCTGGTGACCACCAGACCAACGTAGTGTGCGCCCTTCACCAATGTACTCCTCACCATCACCAGATAGATGTCTTTCAGTGATTCCAGCAATTGTAACTTTATAGTTCTTGAATTCTCTGGCTAATAGAGGCTTTGAACCGGGTTGGTTCGGTGTCAAAACATTCCAGGTGGCCACATTGACGCCACCCTGGTCAGCAATATTCAGAGGGAAGTGTCCGTGGGCGTTGCGAGGTCGAGACGGGGTTTGAGATGATATACATGAGGCTGAGAACCAGGGGTCCAAGAACCAGGGGGAATAAAACAAGATGATTACAAAACAGAGATGAATGACTTACAACGGGTTGGGGGAAAGTTGGGAGATATTGAATGTCGAGTCGGTTTGGAAAAACTTGGAAAGGAATCTGAGATTAGTATTATCAACTCAAAAGATATGTCGATCCTTTATGGGGGGGGAGGAATCCCTTGGGGAAGATCCCCTGCGGGAATTCGCGAAAGATAGCCATTTTCCTCAATGCACAACTGGCGGACAAATTGTGATCCCTTTACCGAGGTTTTGCCTCTCTGATCTGGAGTCCTTGGGGGATATTCTCTCCCAGTCACTTCACAATTCACCCAAACCTTTGTCCAGTAACCCTATTCATAATTTTTACTCTTCGTGGGAACCGACAATTATTTCCGGCAAATTGTATTCAGTGGGAGATGTATCCAAATTTCATCTTCAATTAGCATCAACGCATATTCGGCACTTGATTATCCCAGGGGAGGGAACCCAGAAAAAAGACGATTCATGGTTCGCTCAAAATTTTACTTCATTCCCAGTACCCTTATCGTTTTCACTGGCCTTTGCATTTTCGACCTTAGATTATTTGAAATTATGCCAAGGGGCAATTTACAGTTTAATTGAGATGTGGAGTTGTTTCCACAGATGGAAATTGAGAGGCTAGCACAGCCAATTTTTCAGGATGGCTGGCATCATCGAATGTGCCAGAAACTGATTCTCTGCTCCTCTCAAATGTAAATTTTGAAAAGAGCGAGAAATTTTTTATTTTGCTGTGCAAGATAAAGTTCCACAAAGCTCGTGGATTCTTCCTTCTTTGAAATCCCAAGCTTGATGAATAGAGCTGTACAGACAATAGCTTTGATTGGTTGGACAGAAATACGGAATGGCAATAGAACAAAGCCAAGGGGATGGTATAGTCGTGACGCCATAAGCCAACGGTTAGCTGCAGTGGAGATGTACAAAAAAAGGAAGAACAGGAGATAGACAAGTTTGATGATTTTGAAATTAAGTGGTATATTTGTAAGGGTGGACCAGCGTGGCGCGTGGGTGGTCATTTATCTTACGGGGGGAGGTATTGGGGTTCCACCCCTGTTTCTTTTCTTTTCAGATAAATGACCCATTTTATTTTCTGTAATTACATTTGCCTATAAGATAATGTTTAATCCTAAGTTGAATTCTGGTTGCTAAGTTAGATTCTTTTGGAATAAGTTAGCTTTGAACTAAATTCTATTTTGGACTTCCTGGTTTGAGTCATTGAAAGGTAAAGTTAAGAAAAAGTAGAATGGATTTTGAATGGGGATTTAGAGGACTGCCCAGGGCGAAGCGAAGGTCCACGCCTATGCAAAGTTTGTGCACAGAATGATCATTATTTTTGAGTAGTCTACTTTGAGGCCCCGTATAGGGAGTCTGTAATGAGAGTTTATAGATGTGTTTGTTGTGACCTTTTGGAAAAATACAAGTAAGCTATTTTCTACAGCCGTGTAAGATTATTTTCAAGGAACCCAGACAGGGTAGGAACAGAGTTACGAGATACCGTCATTATTATATTGACAGGGGGGTTTGTTACCTCCAAGGACATAGTTAGAAATTAGCGGTAACCCAGGGTGGGTAGCCTTGGCCTTAAAGTGGCCATTTGACCGCTCGATCACGTTATCATACCCTGGGGCAGTTTATACTGTAAATTGGGTATTACCAAACCCGATATTTACAGAACTGGTGTGGTAGACACGGGCATCCTATAATATTTGGCGCCGCCAGGGGCTTCTCCCTCCAGTAAGTGGTATAGCACCATTTTTGCACCAACTAGTGATGAAACCCGTACCTTACCACACTAATACTGATGGCATTGTAACCTACCGGTATAACACTGGTGGCAAGCGGTGGCCTACCAGTATAACAACATCCAATCAAAATTTTAAGAGAGCTATTTTATTCAGCATTGTTGAAGGGTCTAGTAATTATGTCTTTGGAGATGTTAATCTCCCCACAGTCCTCAGGGCAAGGGCTGTAAGTTAGGCAATTCATCCATCGTTTACATACAGTAGATTTTATTAAGAAAGGTGGGCATGTTCGATCTTTAATTTCCAAAAAAACGAAGGGCATTTTGGCGAGCCTTTCAGAGAAAGTTGAGGATAGTGTTGAACTAAATCAATACATCTTATGTGCATACGGGTTGTCAAATGAGCGTAACTCATAAATGACTAATTATATTAGTTTGGAACATTAAGAAAATGATAAGGGAGATTATGAATTGACCAAAAAGGAAGTATTTACACGCTACTGCAACTACTACAACTACAGCTACTACTACTGCTACCGCTTCTACTACTACAACTCCTACCACTGAAACTACTGCTTCTGTAGCGAGTACTATTAAGGCTGAGGATATTGAAACAAATCTCTGAGGAAGCGTTAAGGGAAAGTTGAACTAAATAAAAACATACAATGTGCATACAGATTGCTGATACAGGCGTATCAGCAATATTTTTGGAACTGCTCACCTTACCAAGATGAAACTTCTGGGACATCAAGAGGGGATACTCAACTGACCAAAAGGCAACATTTACCTGCTACTACTGCTATTAATACTGCTGCTACTCATACTTCTAATACAGCATAATTACTGCTACTGCTACAACTTAATTTGTAGTTGTACAAATTAATAGGCTACCATAAGGCTGCTCGTATGAAGATGAAAATTTGACTGAATATTGAGGGGGATTTAAACTAAATCAAAATGCACTATATAAATGCAGATTCTCAAAAGGGCATAAGTCAAGAATGGATTTGGGTATTAAGTTGGACCCCTCAGAGAATGCTTAAAGGGGAGGATTAATCGACCAAAAGTGTTGAGGGGAAAGTTCAATTAACTTCTACCCCAGTTATAGCGCAAGTTTCATTTGTGCTTTACTGGAAGCCATATTAAGTGATTTCTCTTTTATCATTAAAACATTGAGGAATAAATTGATTAGCGAAAGCTCCCAAAATTAATGCGATTATATTTTTAAATATCAACCTAATTCTATTGGTCTGATATGCGCTAAAGTTCCATTCATGCTACTATTACTACCACTACTACTACCTCTATTACCACTACAATTACTGCTTCTTTAGCGAGTACCACCAACGCTCAGGATATCCAAGTAAAATTTGAAGATACGTGCCCCCCCCCCCCCGCGGAAGATTCCCCCTGGATAATCTCGGACGTTCATTAGAAGGGAAATTGAATGTTCTACTCACCTGTTAAAGTCAGAGGCAGTCTTATAGCGTTGCTTATAGTAAAGAGCCATAAGGGTTCAATATGTTGATATTTATTTATTTTCGAGCTGCTACACCAAGTTTAGAACAAAAAGTGCCCAAACCTGGGTACTGAAGGTCCGATTTAAGCGATAGTCCAATAAATGCATTCATTTTATACGCGCATGTTTACATTAAAAAAATCTCTTTTCCACTTCACTTATGAGGTAGAGGTGCAGACGCCCTTTTTTTAAAGAGGTATCGCCAGTTTGTTTTACTCGTTAATACTAGTCAAAAGCTACTTGTAACTAGTCCAAGCGAGTAAGAAACTATTAGCCAACTTATTAATTGGCTACTGTAGCCGCTAATCCATTGTTTGATTTTTACTAATTGTACTTATTCAAATTTAATATATGTATATTTTGAAAAAATATTGAATATTGTCCATTAAGGCTACATAAGGCTACCCGAATTTTTCCATATGAAGCACTTTTAAGGGACAAGTTTTTTTTAATACAATCTAAAGAACATGTAACAGTCAGTGTAACTAAAAAAAAAATCCAGTTTTCGAACTCTTTTAGATATTTTAAATAGTAGATCTAGAAAATAGCGGATCTCTGTTTGAATATGAATTAAAAGTCTTGCTCACTAAAAAAGTATTGGGTATCATCCACTGAACATACATCAGAGCCCCATTTAGCAGTAATGACAATTTTTTATCGTTAGTGGCAATTATTATTGCTATTTGTTTCTTAAATGTTTTTATTAATTTATCTTGAACGGTATACAAATAATTTTGTCATACCTAGAGTACTGATTACCTGGTTTTCATAAAAGACAGATGGGAATGCATGGTTATGTTCTTACAAAATACAATAGTTTTTTTTTTACAAAATCCAAAATAGTTCTTAAAATCCAAAATAGTTCTTGCAAAACCCAAAATAGTTCTTACAAAGTCCAAAATAGTCCTTATTTTCCACCCGGAAATCCCCCCCCC
>JAQQPU010021907.1:0-14360 GCA_029168905.1 Artemia sp. Kazakhstan ARC1039 | reverse complement strand
GGGGGGGAGGGTCAAACCTGGTCTTGTTTTGACCCTCTACGGCCTTGTTTTCCATAAAGTATAAAAAATAAATAAATTTTTATTTCAACTAAAATGTCATTATTTCAACAAAAATTGTGTATTTATTTCAGATTGTCTTCAAAAACTCGCGTCTGGAATTCCCCCAAAAAGCTGAAGGTTTAGAGTATAGCCTTTGCTGCGAGCAATAGATATCTGTTCGTTGCTTCCCAGAGACCCCCCCCCCATGACTGAACAAATAATTGGCCCATGATATAAAAGGCAACACTGTTTATCACTCATATCCAGGTATTTCATTGAGAGAAAAAGAATAAGAGGCAGTAGAAAAAAATGAAAGGCAAAAATTAAATATACAACCACTAATTTATAGTTCTTTCAAGGAAAAGTGTTCAGTAATAACAAAAGTGTGTGTATTCATATAACCAAAAGATTTTCATTTACACTTCAAATTTGTTTGGAAGTTAAGCTCAAATTAATGAAAGTTAGTTATTTGTTTAGTTAGATAAAGATTTTAACAAAACAAAGTTAGAGGTTTTTTTAACACCTTTATACTTTGAGATTTATAAAATTTGAGTTATTATGAATTTGAGAAATAGTGATAAGCATAGAATAAGACAAATAAAATCGTTAGTTCTTTCTGATAGGGATTACAAAAGGAATTGAAATCAAGATGACACGTTTAGAGAAATCGACCGAGAGGAGCATATTTTTAAGTTTTAAATCCTTATTTTGTTCGAATTACTCGTTATTCTCTTTAGTTAATCATAAGACTATATAATCATCTAACTAAAACAAATAGGAATAAATAAAATAAAAGCAGTGATGACATATCAGGCGAAAAACACTTATCACACATAAAAAAAAAACGAATTAGAAAAATCAATCAGAAAAAAAATGATCACAGTAAAAAGTTAAAAACAGGCCAATCAGCGCAGAGAAATAGGTCCTCCCACATTGATTGCACTCGTACCGACAACTTATATAAAAAGAGTTGAGATCGTTTTTCTCATAAAGTAAAAAAAGGCACATAGTGTTCAGCAACTGATTCGCAGTCCCCCCAACTCCCACCCTCCAAAAATATCATAAAACTGAGTGCAATATACCAATGTTTATATTCGCCCATATTTGTATCACAGGAGGGCTACACCAGAATCACTAAAAAAAATTCTTGTATAATAAAGTTATAAAGTTGAAGTCAAATCCATTATAACACTCCAGAACAGTCAATTTCAACGATGTCTCTTGGAACGTCCACAAACTGGTAGACAAGCCTCTGGCCATCCACCTTCGCTAAAATCCCTCGCTGATAGTAGTACCTATAACAAAATGGCATGGAATTAATTTGTTCTCATACAAGTGGCTAGAGTATATAGTGGAAAAGAATAAGTAGGAAGATAAGTAGGGTCTGAATAAATAGAGCTAAAGTGAAGACACGGGGGTGATTAAGGAAAATTATAACCATAGAAATAACAACCACGCATCTTAGCAAATGAAAATGGTAGTTTAATAAAATGCTAACTTTGTATTTTAAAGATGTCTATAACACAATAAATAACGTTACCTTGTTACATTTTTTTCATTTCTATAAAGAGATCATTTAATTCCTATGAATCTTTATTTTTTACGGTCTCATTCGATTTGCATTTATATGTTTTTGAATTTTGATGTTTTTATCTATTATTTTTGTAAAGAGGTTTTGAAAACTTTTGCTTCTCATCTATGTCTATAACAGTCGGTTTATTATAATCAAAGGAGGAATGACTTTAATACATACAAATCTCTATTAATCTATGTTTTTCTACTTTTGAAACATTTTATCTTGTTTCTTAATATTGTTTTTGACCAACGTTTGTTTGTATGTCTATTAAATTTACAATAAGAATCTTTTTCATATGTTATAGAAATTAAAATTAGCTCCCCCATGTTTTCCAATTTATTCCTCCGTGGATTCAAAAACATAGAGACGCCCGCAGCGAATAATCGATTAAACTCCTAAATCAAGGTAAAAGAAACACACTACTCGAGGTTTTCCAATCCACTCGGTAATATGAATTTTGGATACAATAATTATAAACAGTTGTATGAAATAATTGTATACTTTTTAATTATTTATAAAACATAGCATTGGGATTAATTTGGTTTAATAAGCCTATTGATAATACCAGTATAATCAATAAAGGGTATTGGTAATACGGATATATAACATTTACATATTTCTATATGAGATTAAAAATAAGATTTTGAAGCTACACGGGGTAGCAAATTATTATTGGGGTTAACATGAAGACTATTTGAGGACTCTGAGGGGGAGAATAATATATTTTTGAAAGCACAGTGTTTGTGTCAGATACGCTCTTTGGTTCTGGCATTGATGGCGTCGAGCTGTTTACATATTTGTTTTTCTTGCGCATTTCAGTGAATCATGCAACCTGTCATGCAAACATGCAACCAGTGAATCAAATCAAGTGGTTTTGGAAGCTGGCTATTTTAATTCAGCATTAAATTCTGCAAAGAATGTAAAATATTTAGAGAATGAGAGCAAAGGGAAGCAATATAAACTAGGAAATTACATGGATCTAGGAAAGCTGATTTAACAACAGGGTTTTGCTGATGAATCACCAAAGACATATTTTAATCGTTTGAAAATTGCATCTTAATTTTGTTTTGACTGTAAATACTATGTCTTCCAGTTTGTTAGACATTTCAAAGGAACTCGCGCTTATAAATACCTCAAGGCTTTGAAAAACCTTTGTTTCTCAAATTGAAACAAAGAGACATGAAAACAATTTGTTGTTGGGCAGTAATTTAGCTTTTGCATCTGATCTTTACGGAATTGGTGGATGATAATAGAAACTAAATGTTGACGGCGGAATCAAAATGAACTGATGTTCTTAATAGAAACAACGTAGGAAGGACAATTATTATTTGAGATTAATTAACAGTTGTGCCCTTTCAAGTCAAGAGATTCTTAATCTTGCTTTTAATTTGTTAATAAAAGTAATCATTAAATTTACGTTAGTTACATCAAATAAAGGTGCGTCAACACTGTATCCCTATTTAGTAGTTTCTCCCCGTTTTTCTGTAACTTTCCTTATGATAAAAAAAAACTTCTCTCCTCAGTGTTAACTATCCTGAATGGTTGAATATCTTCAAAACAAATGGAGAAAAATGTAAGTTCTCTGAAGTTTTCGTCGCCGAAACGGATTCTAAAAATTACAGAAACAAATGTTTCGTTGAGATTTTGTTCTACGTTCAAGGACATCTCTTTCTCAAGGGTCGTGGGGGGGGTCAGAATAGGAACTTTTAAAAGCGTTTTCAAGGAGTAAGTAAATACGGATATTACAATTTCGAATATTACAAGCAAAAACGTCATTTATTCGTAATAAGATGGTAAAGTGGAATAAAAAAAAACAAAAAACATTAGGTTAAAAGTTAAATTTGTCACCCATCTAGCTTTACTCATCAGTACTCAAATTTTGTGATAGCAAACTAGGTACAATAGCATAAAAAATGAAAAAAATAGCAAAAACAATATCAAATAATAATGTTTTAGTGGGGTTTTCTTTTTTCTAATTTAAAACCAGCTTCTACAAATATTAATAGTTACATCTTCGAATTGGTCACTGATTCAACACGCTAACCTCAATCATTAAGCCATTGAGTTTGGGCACGCCCAAGCAAAAATTTAAGAATATTCTAAGGGAAATCAATTCAGTTTTTGGATTCTCTATTTACAATGAACATTGTTACCGTAGTGAGCAAATCACCTGCTCATACTGTAGCAAGTCATAAGGCTGTTGTTTCAGTGAGTCTGTTTCTGTACCTTGGGACCCTACTAAGTCAAGCGATAGTTGCACTGAGGACATGAAAAAAAAGAGTTGATCTAGGAGTTATTAGCTTTAAATGGTCGCCCTTACTCTTTTGATATAATATCATGTCATTGCAAATAAAAATACGACTCTTTGGCTTTTAAATTGTGTAGTTCTTTGTGCGCCTGTAAGACGGGGGCGCTAAAACTGCAGAAGAATTGAAATATTTTTGAATTGGATGCAAAACACCTTAAAAAACGGACAAAGATTTAAAAAACTCAATGAAAGAGCGACAAACCAGTTTGTGACCAGGAAGGAGAAAAGATGGAAAACTAAAACAATGTAGATATTCTACCTGTATGCAAACGAGGCGTCTTCAGCACAGAAGAAACAAAAAAAAATAAAATAAAACCACCACCATTATTAATAAAATGCATTTCTCTGGAAACACCTTAGCCACGTAGACTGTATGACATACCTCCATAGAATCTCTAACAGAGATTCTGGAGATGAGCTGAGATGGGAAATAACAATAACCCAACAACAACAATATACAGTTATTACAGATAAATGTAACAAGTAAACTAAAACAAAAACAAAAAAAAATTTCCCCACATGAAAATAGGGATATTTTCTCTACAATCCTGTCTTTTTAGGCTTAATATATTGTGTGCTTTTAGAGTAATTATCATTTAAATTCAATTGCATTTGCTTCAGCTGAATATCGGAATTCGGAAGTATTAATAGACGAAAATGAAGAACAAAGAAATGCGCAGTTAGAATACTACTGAAAACGGCAATTACAACAAGTCAAAAACAGAAGCAAAAAAACCAAGAAATATGCGTTTCAAAAATAAGCGGCCACAAAAATCACAATAATTCAAAAATTAAATTGAACAGCAAACATAAATGAAATTAGACATAAGACAACAAGGGTAAGAACAAATAAAAAAATAAAATTACAGAGCAAAGAAGATGTTTTCAGTAGTTTAATAAGGCCTAGAGGACAAAACTTTAAGAAACAATTGCTCAAAATCTACAAGCTGGACCATAAATTGAGACAAGATCAAGAGGACAACCTGAGCAATCTAAATTCACGGGTAAAAATAATTGACTTAGACCAGGCCTTCTGAAGCTATGGGTTAAAACCCTGAGTAGGTCTTTGTAGAAAAATTCTTGGGTTGCAAGATATTTGCAAGATAACAAGTATTGTCGTCAAATCTCCTGATCAAGATGTTTCACTTACTGCAGTTAGCAGCCAACAATATAACTATGATGAGGTGAATGGTGCTGATTTTATTACCACTAGTAAAAAATTATCATTAACAATCAAACAGATATCCCAAGTTCCCAAACTTTTAGTAGGCAACAAATATATGCATCAACAAGCCAAAATCAAACTCGTAAAAGAAGAAGGACTGAGTCTAGAGATCAAACAGACCTGAAAGAAGCTCTTACTGGATATCATAAGGACCGAGCAATTGAAAAAAATATATATAAACCCAGTGATGACCAGCATGATCCAGAGTGGTACTTTCTACAATCACTGTTACCTCATCTGAATAAAGTATCAGATGACTCAAAGTTAGAGTGGCAGATGGCGTCAAATCAAAATGAAAAGTGTACTGTTGGAATCAGTAGAGTAAAAAACCTCGAATAAAGAAATTTCAGCCCCCCTCCTTGAATAACAAGGAAAACCTCGTTTTTGCATGGGTAGCATTGAAAATTAACGTTGAAGTGTAAAGGGAAGCTTCTTATCTGAAGGAACATGAACGTAAGACCTGTAACATGAAACGTAACAACCTTAAGACTAAACGTAACGTAAAGTCCTGCGTTCTTAATTTGAAACAACATATGATATTAAAATACAAATTCATAATACATATACATTTTGAACTTTAAAATACTTTCACTTTTCTTAAAAACTTTCAAATACATTCACTACATTTACATAAATAAAAAAAAATAACATGAAAAAAATAACTAACCTTTATTACCACAAGGAAAAATTGCATGGTATACATCCCACAGGTGATATTTTGGTGTTTACACCGATGTTTACTTATTTAACACAAGAACAGTCTCCTTTCAAGCAGCCTGTTGCCCGTATCTATTGTGCAAGGTTTAAAGAAAGAAAAGATGGTAAAGAACAAAGAAACATGACAAAACTACTGCACATTTACTTCGCAGAAGGTTTACATTTACTTAAATAAAGAACTGCTTCGGAAGAGGCACAGTCCCATGAATCTGAGTCTAAAGCAGCCAAACTAGATTTGCCAGCAGATTTTATTGAAGGTGGTCCTAAGGACTGTGAAAATGACTGAGCGTTCTGTTATTATGATCCAGTGCTTTGTTAATCAAAATTAACAAAGTGTTATAAACCACTTCTTTTTACCTTTAAACCGTGCTTTTTTATATAAATTAAAAATAACATGGATATGATGTGAGAAATGTGGCTGAATATATTGGGGTAAATCTTCTTAGGTTTAAATATAGAAGCAAAGAGTCGCTAATATGATTTTACTACCAAACAATATAAGTATGATTTTTATTTATTTTCCAATTTGCAAAAATAAATTCTGAAATCAGGTAACATTAAACACCGAAATTAGAAGAATTTATTCTGTATAGGAGGGGGCCTGCCCCTTCCTCATCCCCAGCCTTTTCCTTGTGGTTGTAGAAACTTTGGAGAATATTCCTTCGGTCGGAAATTGAGAGTTGTAGTCCCAACTCTCTCCTTCTGGTCAAGAGTTGGGGGAGGGGTCAAGAGTTGTGCAAACAATAGCTTTAAAGAGCTAAAGGAGCCCAACTGAAACAGAAACATTTTATCAAGAGGAAGCTTTTCTCGAGAAAAATCTTTACGGCAAATAATTTTTTATGAATGTACCTGTTTAGGAGCTTGTTATTTATCTGCTCGGGAAAAAAAATTGGTGAAGTCCTATTCCAGCATATTGTATTTTGCTTCGAAATCATGGATTTTACTTTGAACCCGAATTTTTGTATACGTCATGAGGTTCTGCTCCCACCTATCTACTTGCTTGATATGGGCATAGGGATAATTCAAGCTAGTAAAATAATTCTATATTGTTCAATTTTTGTGACTTTTCCCATAGTATTTTCTTACAGAAATACTAACGAAGACAGCACTGCCTTTCTACAATACATAATAAGAGAGGATGACAAAGAAATTTGTGAAGACAGTGAATATTGGCTGAACCCATGTGAGGGAAATGAGCTGAGACTCTTTCAAAATTTATTGTAGAATTTTATTTAAAATTTATTTTATTCATGAGAATTTTGGAGGAAGTTGTATTCTTTTTGTTTATTTTATGTAGTATTTCGCTGTTGAAGCTGATGCGCGCCATTCCCAATTTTAGATTTTTTGTGCATTCTTTCCGTGATTTCCTGTGAGGTAGTGAAAATAATCAAAGAATTAGTCCTCCTAGCTTCATTAAGTGCTTTAATCATGACGATCCGAAACTGGAAGCCCACCTACTCAAAATCCCAGATGGCATTGCCTGCTTGGCGCCAAAGTCTAGACGTAGATGTTAGGTAATTCTCTTCAGCAATCGCCGGAAAGCAATTCTTTTATTCCGTTTTATTCAAGTGTCATTAATCATGCTTAGTGTTTTGTTTTTCCTGTGTTGTTCAATCATGTTTAGTTTTTTTTCCTGTGTTGTAAGAAATAGCGTAATTTAGTTGAGGCTTTTGCCAATAATATGAAAGCTGTTTTAAATAAACGAATCTTGAACCTGATGATGGCTGTTCCAGGTACAGCCGGAGTATCCACTGAGATTACATTCACTGTGCTACTCATTTTCTTGACCAATTCCCTCGTTATCTTTCCTTGTATTGTATTTTTACAGCGTTTATGGCATTATAAAACTTGTGCTTATCGTGTTTTTATAGGCTATTTAGTAAATACTAGATAGCTGATGCTATCTACGCTAATGTAAATGCTGTTTGATATCACGCTTTGTTTTTGTTTTGGTTTCTATTATAACTGGACTCACCAAATAATCTGGCTGGTAAGGTCTAAAAACTATTGAATAAAAAAAATTACCTGGCATGCGTCTTCTTCTCCTCTTTCAGATTCAGCACAAATTTGTTTAATGCGGTTAAAAGCTTTGCAAGCAGTATCTAGAACGGTAACTTCGACATGGCGCAGCACGGGAGAAACTGGGACAAAAAAAGTGACCGGGGTAGAATCCAATCGTGGGCGTTCAATTCAGTTGCTCCAACTTCTTCCAATTCAGAAAAGCGAAAAGTATCATCGTAAGTTTTACCCCAACCTATAAAAATTTATTTGGGAAAAACTATACGACTTATTTTACGACTAAAGACGGTATGGCCGTGATACCTTCAAATTTGGTACTTCTACTTTGTAAGGACTAAGTAAGGACTCCTACTTTGGCCGTGACTACCTCAAAATTTAGGACTCCTACTCTGTAAAGATAAGATAAGATATTTATTTCAAAAAAATCTCTATCACAAGCCCACAAAGGGCTGAATTCAGACCTCGGAGTCAACAAATCATATGGTTACACGAAAACTGGCAAAAATTAAAAAAACAACAACGAAAACGAAAAATCACAATGAATAGTCATTTGTGAGTCAATAATCTAACTGTAAAAAGTCAATTAAAAAGTTAAAATATAAAATCCGGTTAAACTAAACTTAAACAAATACAAGTCTGAAAAAAATTAAAAGGGATAATGGAAGGGGAGTGGTGGCAAAAATAAGCGAATATATACAAAAAAAGAACGATATATAAATATATATTAATTAAGAGGACACTAGAAAGTGTCAATAATTTAACTATATAAAGTGAATAAAAAAGCTAAGAAGATAAAAACTGGCCAAAAAAGGGGGAGGGGACAAAAATAAGGGAATAAACACTAAAAAAGAGAATGAAATATAAAATATATAAAAATTAAACGACCCCACAAAAGAGGGAGGGGGGGGGGGGGGCAAAACAAGCAAATAAGTGCAAGAACGTGGGCAGCACCATCAGCCAATAAAAAACAGGGAGAAACTAGTAGGATAGTTTATTCATTATTTTTGTGATGAAGGGAATAAAAGTTTTTTCATATGTGGAAGTGACGCAGCGAATGGGGGACAAAATAGGGATGGTCTCAGAAACAGCTCGAGGCGGCCGTAATCAGGGTGGGGAGTGACGTTTGGGGAAAATACTTGCCGTCCGAGGGTTTGTTATTGCATTTTTTGCTAAACAAAGGCACAACGAAACCCTCCTCCGCTCAAGGAGTTCCAAACTAGCTTTTTTCTTAGGAGCAGAGAGTATGGCACCTTGCCTTCTTCTAAAATTATTCACAAGGCTCTTTTTTTTATTGATTCAATTTTCCCGATTCTTTGAGAGAGATAACAGGTTGCCAAACTGGACAAGCATATCCGACAAGCGGGATGACTTAAGATGTGTAAATTCTTAAGCAATGGGAAAGGGCGACGCTAAATTTATTTAGGAGCTTAAGGAGGGTGATAGACACATTAGCTCTATGGATGATGTCTTTAACGTGGATATTCCAATTTAAATTTGAAGAAATTGTGACTCCAAGTAGTTCAGATGAGGACACAAAAATTTTAGGAGGGATAGGATTAAGAAAATAGGGCGAAGATTTGAGGAAACAAATCGGCATTATAGGCCGAACTTAGAAGGTTTACTATCATGTCTAAGTCCAAGACCTCATCTCCAATTTCATTGAGGATACTCATAGGATCGCTTATTAAATTTCTGTAACAAGTTTCAAAAACCATTAGGTCATCAAAAAAATTGCCATCGGTAAGGAAATTCCTTCGCGAGGCTGTTAACAATGACTGAAAAGAGGAAGGGACCTAGGAGAGTACCTTTGAGTATGCCATGGTGGACAGGGAGAGGATTTGAGTAATGATTCTGGTATTTGACAACCTGCGATCTATTTGTTAAGAAGGAGGCAATCAATTTCACCAGTAAGAGATCAATATTGAACTCGCTGACAAGTTTCTCAGCTAAAATATTGTGGTTAACAAGGTCAAATGCTTTCTGAAGGTTAATGGAAATTAAATTTAGCCAGAAATCAGGCTTTTAGAGGATTTTCCCGATGTGGTCAATAAGAGAAACGAGATAGTAGGAAGTAGAAGGGGATTTTAGGTTCCCGAATTGCTTATCATCAGTAAGAGGTAGGATTTTTTCCTTTAGCCAATCTGCAAGGAATATTTCATAAAGTTTCGAGAAAATAGGAGTAAGAGTAATAGAACTAACGCCTTCAACACCAGGCTTACCGTTTTTTTTTTCAAAGCGGTTATGAAACCCTGTTTCCAAATTGTGGGAATTCGCCCAGACTCGGAAATCTCGTTAAACAGGACAGACAAGGGCCTAGAAAGGAAGTCACTGAAGGCACTAATAAGAGGAAAGAGGATATCCAAAGGACAAACACTTGTTTTTCTTAGTTTTTTAATTCTTCTTTCTATCTCAGACGGGGAAACTGTGGGAATAGAAGGGGAAAGGGCTCCTGTTGGTAATTGTTCAGACAATGCTGGAAGGCTCTGGGCAACGGAAGCGATGAATTTATTTAGATTACTGGCTATAACATCAGGCGCTTTGGATAGCTTGAAGTTAAGCTGCTCAAGCCTCCTGTCACACAGATTTTTAATTTCAGAATATAACTTTTTTGGTTTATTAGTGAACAATTCTTCGACCTTATTTTTGTAGTACGATCGTGCCAATTTACAAATGTCTCTTTTAGTTGATTTTCTTAGTTTATTGGCTTCGTCCAGCTTACCATTTTTGAAAAGCTTCAGTTTGATTCTAATTAGTGTTTTTATAGTTTGATTAATAAAGTGTAACCAAAATAAAAGGCGCTGGAGTACCTTTTAAATCTTTTTTCTGCGAAACAAATTTGATATTTAGCAATTAGCTTTTTGTGGAACGTAGCCATTTTCTCATCAAGATTTTTCAAACTATAAATGTCAAGACCAATCTTCAGTATTCAGCCACACACCAAAAGAAAGAAGACTAGAATTTTGAAGAGGGCGGTAAGCCCCACAAGTTATTAAGGAATAATGCTTAAAATTTGAGGAGGGGGATAAAAGAATTGAAGGATAATAACTCCCACCTAATTGGGGCAAAACTGAGTGGGGGCTGTACAAATTATATATAATAGTTAAAATAACATCAAGAGAGGTATTTCCTCGAGTCGTTGGTATTTTAACAGTTTGTTTTACTTTAGGTGAGGAGCAAAAAGAATCCATTTTAAGGTCGTTGGCATCGCCAACTAAGAAAAGGCCAGCATTGGGATACTTAGAAATTACAAAATCAGCACTTGTCTGCAATTGCTGGGTGAATTTACTTTTTGAATCAATATTTTGATTTGGGAAGTAATATAAAACATCTATTGCAATAGTATTAAAGAGGTTTATTTTAAATTTAGGTTTAATAAAGAGGATTTGAAGAATTTGTTGTTGGTAAGAGGGGGTAGTTTTGATTTAGGTGAGAGAAAGAAATTTTTGGGAAAGTTTAGACTGGCGACTGGCCCCTATTTTTTTCCTATGTGTGGATGTGTGAATGAGAATTTATTTCATTTTGTATCCGAGTGTGAAGAGCTGTCTGAGTTGCGGAATGAATGTTTTGGACGAGTGTTCGGGAGTAAATGCTGGTTAATTGAGCATATGGCTGAGAGGAACGCATGAGTTATTGAACAGTTGTGTAAGTTTCTTCTTTTAGGGATTAAAGATAGGGAATCATGTTTGAGGATCTGTTACTCGTCGTAATTTCTGTCCGTTTAAAGATTCATCTGTTTATCCATAGCTGAATAACGTTTATGTTAGACCCCGAAGCTGCGCCGAAAAAAAACGGCGGCGCGCCGCCGAGCTTGCATCAGCGCGCTGACACCGCCGCTGATGATAGAGGATCCTGGGAGGATCCTCTATTGGAGGACAACTACGGTAGGGCGAAAAGGCTAAACTAACTTTCAGTGCTGATAATTATTCAGGCGCTGAACTACTTCTCGCAAATGAACTCACACAGCATTCTGAATCTATTGCTGGCGTTAAAATTTGCAAGGAAAAGGTGAAACATTCTTCAGCGACCACTATAGTCTTATTTGGTCGGATACTAGCAAAAACCACAAGAGCTGGTGCTGGTCTGGTTCTACATAAGAGAGCTAGCAAAGTGCTTATATCTCATAATACTCGTACCATCTCAGAACGTCTCCTCTTAAGCTGCCTGAAACACCGTCATAGAAGACTCTTTTCAGTTGTATGCTATAGACCAAAAGACGAGACGGATCCCGATGTTAAGGACCAGCTCCATACAGACCTTACGAAACTGATATCTTCTGCCTCTCTCAACTGCTTCATCTTCTTCTTGGGGACTTTAATGCTAACGTTAGTGATACCAAAGGCATGACAAAAGACGTCATGGGACGTGTTGCCCCAGACGTAACTAATGACAATGGAACCCCCCCCCCTTCAGCCTTGCAGCGCTCATCAGCTTGTTATCTTCAACTAAATTTTGAAAGACCTTGAATTCACCAATATACCTGGTATAGTAACGACGGCATCACAAAGAAAATAATTGATCATATCATTTTCTCTCGGTGGCGGAGGTGGTCGATTTCCAATTGCCGCTCTTTTCGTGGTACTGACCTTAGTAACACTTATCATGGACTTGTAGTTGCAAAAAGTCGTCTTAAGCTAAAATCCCAAAAGGCTGATCAGCGTATTTTGATGCTAAATATCCGCCATCTCGATACTCCTGCGATCAAAGAGTGCCACGCAGTCAAGATACAGAACCGTTTTGAAAGCCTGTCCCGGTTTTTGGATGTAGAAGTCAAATGGCACTCTTTTCAAACTGAAGCTACTGACGCAGCTAAGACAATTCTTGGCTTACAAGTTCAGATTGAAAAGCCATGGCTGTCACAGGAGGCTATGGACGTCATAATGCTTTGAAGACAAGCTAGACTGCAGAGGAAAATGAAGAGCTATCAACATCTCACTGGTGTCAGGAATAAACTGATACATAGAGATCTGAGGTCATTCGTTGGTGCCAATGCATGTGAGCTAAAAGAAGATGGCACGAAAAAGGATGTTGGAGCCCTTTACAAAAACTTAAGTGACCTCACTGGCCAGCATGCTCAGCCAATAAAAAATGTACTATCTGTACATTGTTAACAATGAACCGTTCTCAGTGGTAGAATTTCAAAATGTTTTGGAAAAACTGTAAAACTGCAAAGCTCCTGGCATCTGTTGAACATCTGCGGAGCTGCTCAAGAGGGGTGGCGGCACTGTTCTGTTTTGTTTCCAGTTGCTGTTCAATGCAATATGAGACTTGGAGTTTTTCCTGGAAGAATGACGTACAGTAGTGATCCTACCGCTGTGGAAGAGGAAAGGTTCCAAGAAGGAAGACTCTGACATTAGAGGGATTATATCAGAGGACACCTGCATCGACCCTGAAACTGTTGCCCGCGGGGAAAAGGCCTCTACCATCGTTGGTAGGCTGAGCCATGTTTGGAAGAAGCCAATGATCAAATGAGCCACCAAAATTAAGATCCTTAGAGACTCCGTCCATTTAATTCTGTTGTACGGCGCTGAGATTTGGCCCGCAGTTACAGCTTTCCAGTACCGTATCAACACTCTTTAATCTAAGTGACTTTGAAGAATCGAGGGAACATGATGGACAAACTTTTTCAGTCATGATAGCCTGCGGACACTCCAGATTGGATTCTTTATGACTTTGAACCAATTAGTTTTGGCTCGAAACGTCCAAGAGGAAGGCCCAAGAGGTTCTGTCCGGATGTGAGTTTCAGGAAAATAGTGAACCAGCCTGGAATTTCGCTCTCTGCTCTATGGCACCCCACTTAGAAAGGGCTGACGACGCTCTCGACCCCGCCCCAATATAAGGATTAAGTAAGCAAGTAAGAATAAAAGTAAGTGCATGAACTTAAGTTCATGTTTTTTTTTGCTGTTATAGTTTTTGTCGGGGGGGAGGGGATGGGGAGTAGATTTTGTTTATATATCTTGATTTAGTCTATTGAATACTGTGTTGTATTGCCTTGTCATAGTTATATCGTCGCTTATTGGTAAGAATATTTCGTTTTTTTTTCAGTTTATGAACTGATTTTAATTTATGAGCTAATGTTTTGCGCTATTGTTTAAACAATGGACATATCTTGAAAATTCTGCGAAAATGTTGGTTTGTGCAGTAGTTTATATTTAATATTTTTACTTTAAGTTTTGGGATGGATGTCGGAGAGGATTTTTATTTATGTGGATTGTAAACTTATGTAATTTTTCGTCATCTATAGCGCTGAAGGCAAACTGACCCCTTCTGTAGGTAGCCTTGAATATAGGTGTAGATTAACTCAACATTCTATTAAAAGAGTAATTTTATGTTTTGTTTTGTCAGTCAAGTATTTGCATATCATGGCTGTGTATATAAAGAAAGTTAATTTTAGTTGTTAAGGTAAATTTTCTTATTGTTATTGGATGTCATGAATCAATACAACCATTTTTGTTTTCTTTCTTCTTTTTTTCTTAGCA
>JAQQPU010021905.1:0-10412 GCA_029168905.1 Artemia sp. Kazakhstan ARC1039 | reverse complement strand
CCCCCCCCCCCCGGTGAATACCCCCCGGAAAATACCCCCCGGATAATACCCCCGCAGAAAACACCCCCACGGAAAATACCCCGCCGCGGAAAATACCCCTGCGGAAAATATCCCCCCGGAAAATACCCCCCTGTGGAGACATGGCTAATTGTAGAAAGAGAAAAGCCAAGATGGATAGTCCAAGGAATTGAAAGGCAAATGCTTAAATGGCTGGGGCATGGATAAATGGCGGGAGTAAGCATGACTCTCTTATTGGACACATACTTGTTTGTTTGTTTTTGGAAAGGCATGCCTGCCTAGAGTCTCAGGGGTGTTGACCAAGAATTTAAAATTGACATAAGACCGTTAGATTGCCTATAATGAGAGGCAAAGAAGGCACGCCCGCCTATGGTCTTAAGAAGGTTGACCAAGAATTTAGAATTGACATAGGACCATGAATTTGCTTGACATAACAGGAAAATAATCGTTTAAAGCCATCTTTATCTTTCAAATAGTACCTATTCGTTTCCTAAGCTCAGCCCCACATTCTGAGAAAATTTCAATCTTTCACAAATTTTTCAAATTTTTGGGTCAGTTGCCCGAGACCCTGGGCGGGTGGGCGCCCCAAAATATTGTCCCAAATTCCTCTCTCAATTTAGTACTTGTTCATGGATGCCCACCGTCTCCAATCACTTTCCCAATAGTATCTATTCATTGCCTCAGCTCAGTTCAGCAATTTGAGCAAATTTCAACTTTTTCAAGTTTTGGGTCACTTGCCTGAGACTCTGGGCAGGTGGGTGCCTCCAAAAATTGTCCTTAATTCCTCTCTCGCCTTAGAACATATTCACAGATGCCTAAAGCCGTGAACGGTTTGACTGTTTCCCTAGCGATAACTATGCATGCGCTACATACATACCAACAATATTTTCATTTTCACACGGGGTCCCAATCTAGCCCGCGTCCATCGCTTAGCATTTAGGCTTTCAGACCCCAACGCTCCAATCTGAACACTGAACACTAAAAAATGTCCAAATTTTGTCTATTAATTAATTAAAAATTTGCATCCTGAACCCCTGATGAAAATCCACAGACCTTATATGAGGGGGTCACTATGAATTGAAAATAGTGAAAATGAAATTTGCTCTGAATGCTGGAATGAGCTGAGGGAATGAATAGATAATATTTGGAAAGTGATTGGAGACGACGGGCACCCCCTACCCACCTATCCTGGAGAGAGAAGCTTGAATGCTAAGCGATGGACATGGGCTAGATTGGGATTCCACGTGAAAATGAAAATATTTTGTTGGTATGTGTTTACCGCATGATTACCCTCTGAGCAACGGTCTAACCATTCACTGCATTACACATCCGTGAACTAGTGCTAGAGCGAGAGAGAAATTTGGGACACTTTTTGGGGGCACCCACCTGCCCAGAGTCCTAGGCAAATGACCCAAAACTTGAAAAATCGAAATTTGCTCAGATTGCAGGGCTGAGGTGTGCCAATGAATAGGTACTATTTGGAAGATGATTGGAGAGAGAGTAGGTGGAGAGAAGCACAATATAAGGGTACAATTATAGAACCCAAAAATAGGACTTGTATGATGGAAGCAGCGGGCATGGGCTAGATTGGGGCTCCATGTGAAAATGAATATATTGTTGCTACGTCTGTTGCGGATGGTTAGCGCGCGGGGGGGGGGGTATTTTCCGGGGAGTATTTTCCGCGGGGGATGTAAGGTTTTTATGAAGAGGTGGTCTTGTGAACTTTAGAGAAGGCTCATTTGATAGGAAATGCATAGTTCTAGTTCCATCTTAAGAGTCAAACGTGATGGAGAGAAAATAGCTCCCCCCTCCCTGATATCCTCCTTTCCCCAAACACATTCGATCGGAATTGTGAGATAGCCATTTTGTAGCCAATAGTACAAAGTAAATATAACAGTGTCTTCAGTAATCAAATATAAGAAATATTTAGGTGTACGTTGAGCTAAATCAAAACAAACTATGAGCATGTGGACTTTCAAAAAAGTGAAAAAGCAATATCTCAAGAACAACCTATATTATTAAGTTCGGTCTTTAAGCGTAAGTTGTGGGGGATTTTGAACTAGCCAGAAGGCACTATGTGTTTACTTTTAATGCTACAACTACAGTTATTGTAACTAGTGAAGCTAAGAGTATAAAGGTGAAACTTCTAGGAAGTGTTTAAGGGGCGTTTCAATTAAACGAAAAAACTGTATACATGCAGGTTTTCAAAAAGGCATATAAGCAATATCATAGGCAGCGCCACTCTTCGATTCAAAATTAAAAGTTCTAGGGTCCTTTCTAAGAGTAAAAAGAGATTGGAGGGCAATCAGCCCGTCTCTCAAGTCGATTTATTTCCTAAATACATCAAGTAAAAATTTTGAGACAACTATTTTGTTCAGCATAGTAGAACGGTCCAGCAACTATGTCTTTAGGGATATTGGGCATGTCAAACCCCCACAATTATGCAATTGGCCCGTTATGCTATAAGAGATAAGATAAGATTTATTGCAAAAAGCCTGTGGGCCATAGCAACACATAATACAGTCTACAAACAAAGCTCAGAAACAAAATACAACTTTAGATAATAAAAATCAAAAAAAAGAAAAAAGAACAGCAAAACGACAAAAAAAAAAAAACACACCAAGGTTCAACATTTTAACCAAAAAACACTAATCATAATAAAATTCAAATCCTAAAAACCATAACAAGCTATCCCCTCAAGCATGATTCCCTATGTTTAATTCCTAAACGAAGAAACTTACCCAACTGTTTAATAGCACATGCGTTCCTCTCAGCCATCCGCTCAATTAACCATCATTCACTCCGGAACACTCGTCCAAAACATTCCTTCCGCAACTCAGACAGCTCTTCACACTTGGATACAAATGAAATAAGTTCTCATTCACACATCCACACATTGGGCAAAAATAAGGGCTACCCGCCAGCCTAAACTTTTCCAAAAATTTCCTTCTCTCACCTAAATCCTTACTATCCCCTTTTACCAACAACAAATTCTTCAAATCCTCCTTATTCAACCCAAATTTAAAATAAGCCTCCTCCCCCCAACAGTCTTTGGCTTGGGAGTAAAACCTCAAAGACATAGATTGGTCCTTATGAGCTTGCCACTCTTGGATTTCATGGTCATTTAGGGTTTGCTGGACTTCCTTCCATAATGGCACGGTTTCACCCATAGGGCCTTTTCCTTCATTCCACATCTCCGAAAGGCCATGAAGGTCCAGTATTTTCTTGACCTGATTTGGCCATGAATCACGTCTACCGTCCTTCAAGCTCTCCAAATAACCTGACTTAGAAATAACTAAATGCTACTTTAAAACTAAATAAAAAAACACTGTGTTTGCGGTTGCCAATCAGCAATATATCGAGAACGACTGGGGGTATTACGTTGAAGCTTTCGGGGTTGCTACTTCTGCTCTTAAATTTTAAATAAATAGATTGTTAGTGTATCTAGGTTGTCAAAGAGCATCGATAGAATTTTTTTGGGAATGATATTAAGTTTTATTTTTTCAGGTCAACTTGAGGAGGTATAAAATAAAATTTGAAAAATACTATTTGTGTCAGGATTAAAAATTGTTTTGAAAAAGTTTCTCCTAACATACAAATAGGAAGCCAAACTATGGATTCTAATAGAAAAAAAAACCCGAAAAGATATAAAATATTATTTTTTTCATGAAAATGACTTTGTCAATAAAAAACGAAGAGAGATTAATCTAAAAAAAACTTTTTCCACAAAACAAGTTTTTCAAAGAAAAGTAAAGAGCTCCATTGAGCCAAAAATGGGCAGAAATGAAGTCAAATGAATCATCCAGGCATAAAACTACCACAAATCACTATCAATAAATAAATGAAACTCAAAATGGACAGAAATTAGAATAAATAGCCGAGTCAAACTCGAAACGAACAAAAATTAACATTAGCAGGGCTGATAACCCCCATGCCTTCTCAAGACCAGAACATAATTTGCGCTTTACTGAAAAC
Source organism: Artemia sp. Kazakhstan ARC1039 (assembly GCA_029168905.1). NCBI lineage: Eukaryota > Metazoa > Arthropoda > Branchiopoda > Anostraca > Artemiidae > Artemia > Artemia sp. Kazakhstan ARC1039. The sequence goes on along the minus strand of JAQQPU010021905.1, from coordinate 6,419 downwards.
TAATCATGTTTAAATGTTTTCCCTTTTTTTACTTAAATAAGAAAAAAAAAAATTACTCACTCTTTTACCCTTTTTTTTTCAGGAATAAATATCAGTATAGGTATGTATGTATGCATGTATGTATTTCCAAAAAAAACATCAGGCCATAGGGAAAAAACATAACAGAAACAGAACATAAACATAACAAAACCAGCAAAAAAAGCACAAATAAATTAAAAAAAACACAAATAAATTACAAAGAAAAAACCTACTTATATATGAATCTTCACGAAAATATTTATAAAGAGATACATCTTAAACTGACAATCCATGGTCATTTGTTTGTTGTTTTTTTTTTTTCAGTAAAGCCTAAGTTATGTTCTGTTCTTCAGAAGGCATGGGGGTTGTCAGCCCTAGTAATGTCAATTTTTACTCGTTTTGAGTTTGACTCGGCTATTTATTATAATTTCTGTTCGTTTTGAGTTTAAAGGTATATTAAACTGACAATCCACTTTTTTTTTTTTTTCAGTAAAGCCTAAATTATGTTCTGGTCTTTAGAAGGCATGGGGTCTGTCAGCCCTAGTAATGTTAACTTTTGCTCATTTTGAATTTGACTCGGCTATTTACTATAATTTGTATTCGATTTGAGTTCATTTAATTGGTGATAGTGATTTGTGTTACTTTTACGCTTGGAATATCATTTGACTTTATTTCTGCCCATTTTTGGCTTAAAGAGCTCTTTATTTTTCTTTAAAAACTTATTCAGTGGAAAAGTTTTTTAAATTAACACAAATATATGACACCGTCATTCAGCGAGGGGGGGGGCTATCGCCCCCATCTAATTCTCAAGGTTACTTTTATAACAAAAAATTGCAAAGAGTCTTTGGAGGGGGAATGGTGGAGGCTGATACTTCAGAATACCTTCCCAGGGGATCATTGAGGCCCTGGGCCCATTCCTCAGAGTTTCATTCGCCTAACTCAGCTACTTTCTAAGATTACCAAAAGCCCCTCATTTGGAATTTTACCTTAAATACAAATTGGAAAGTAAATTGTAGTTCAAGAAAAATTGATGCAAAAAAAGAAAAAAAAGCTAAAGGTAGAGACATTATATGTAAGACGAGTATGTTTGTCGAAAAGCTCAGAAAGTAAATTTTCCAATTCAGTAAAAAAATTTTTATTCTATTTGAAGATAGTACTTCAATTATAAAAGGTAACTAAGTAGGAGTAAATCCCCGTTTCCCCTTCACAAGGGCTCAGCCTGGTACGTGCGTAGGATTTCGTTTCGGGGTGGGGAGCTCTCAGTTTGGATCGGGAACAGTGCCAAGAATGGACAAATAAGGTGGAAAATTTAAGAAATGCTGCTAAAAATCATGGAAATATCAAGTGTCTCACCCTTTTATACTTGTCAGGCCTTGGTAAAAGAGGTTCTGTAGATGTGTCACATCAACAACACTTTGAAACAGGACTGGATTTGGCGACGTGGAGTCAGAGTTTTAGTAAATTTTTGCTGAATGGAATCGGAGTTGGAGTCGGGATGCTGAAAATGTCTCGATTCGGAGTTGGTTATAACTTATAAAATCTAGTTAAATGAAGCTTTAAAACTCAGCTGTGAACTTGGAGTTTTTGTAAATTTTGCTAAATGGAGTCAGAGTCTGTATATTCAAAATGTCTGGAGTTGATTATAACTTATCACGGACTCCACAACTCTGCTTACAAAATGGATGGGTGACACAACACCCAATGTTATGGATTTGTCGCAGAGACCTTTTTTCTCTTAGCCGTCTTCGTGTCTTACACTCGTTTAGTTTTCTAAGTACGCAAGTTTAAGATAGTTACAATCAACGAGAAAAAATGAAGAATGGTGCGGTATACTCATCTTGAATGTAACGGAGACACTTATACCCAAGGATTTGATTTGAGCAAGGCCGTACCCAGGGGGGAGAGGGTAGGGGGTTTTCTCTCCCTCCCCCCCCCGAAATGTTTGTCTGACTAGTAAAAACGTAACAAAAATGGATATAAACAATTTTTTTATGTTTTTTTTTAGTTTTTTGAGTTTTTTTTGTGTACCCCCCCCCTCCCCGAAAAAAATCTTTGAGTAACCTCCCCCCCCCCGAAAAAAATACTGCGTACGGCCTTGGATTTGGGGGAGGGGATCAACAATAGATAGGCGTTTCAAGTCTTTTTTAGTCGTGAAATTGCCAGAAACTGCGTATTTATGCATTATTTTTTTGGGGGTGGGGTTGGGGGGTGCCAACGCTCTATAAGTCCTGCGAACAGCATTAATCAAGTATATAGCAAGTTCACCCTTCATGTGTGTTATACTGTTTCAACTATTCACTAATGCTAATCTAATCTAAAATTGCTTACATTGGTAAGGAAGGGATCAAAGTGACAAAGCCCCTCCAACTAGGACGGATTCAGTCTATTTAAGGATTTTTTCAGCAGAAACAAAAAGAAAAAAAAACTGATTATTACTCATTGCAAATACGCTTACCAGTTGTGTTTCTTATGCACAGTTTCATTATAATATTAGCTCATGTATTGCAGGCATTTCTCGAGCAATTAAAGGACAAACCAGATGCTGGAGGAGTTTCTAATATTATTGGTCAGTTTGGTGTGGGTTTTTATTCTGCTTTTATGGTGGCTGATCGTATAGATGTATATTCAAGGTCATCGAGGCCGGATTCAAAGGGCTTCAAATGGACGTCTGATGGGTAATTAAATCCAATAATAATTATAAAAAATAGAAAAAAATAAAATAAAAGGGCTTCAAATGGACGTCTGATGGGTGACAAAACTGTTATATTTTGGCCAATTTATCAAGTGATAATTACAGTCAAGGGATCAAACCACTTTCTGTTTTTTACTGAATCAAATGGATTTCTTTGGCTGCTGTATGATGGTTAGAAAAGCGTTTTTATTTTTTTAAAGATTTGATTTTTTCCCATTTTTTTTTGTTTTGAAAAAATGCTGTTTCTTTCTTATATCTATGGGTGAGGTGTTAAAAATCTTAAGGGATCCTTTTAATTTTCAATATTTAATGATTTAAGAAAGTTTTTTCTATTTTTAGAATAGTACTATTAATTTTTCTAATTTTTGTTCTTTAGATGTCTGCCTTATATTTGTGGGTGATTTTTATAAATCTTCAGGGATCAAATGGCCTTTCCTGGTTTGTTTTCTATGGTTAAGAAGTGTGTCTTTTTTTTCAATAGTGTTTAATTTATCAGATATTTTTCCATATTTTTGAAAAAAATTGGACTCCTGCCTTGTATCTACGCGGGTCAAGGAAAAATCCTTAGGAAATCAGGTGAATTTCCGAGGGTTTGAGTTTGGTTGCTCAGAATGCCTGTTTATTAAAAAAAAATCTCAATTATTTTTCAGAAAAAAGGGGGAGGAAAGGTATTAGATGGATTCTAGTGGGAATGACTTGGCGCATTCCTCTTTCATCTTGTAAAAATTATTTGTCAGGTTTATCTTTGATAACTTGTTTAATAAGTAATTTCTGGGACTACTAGACACAAAAAAGAGGACAGTGTTTACAGCCAGTGATCAAAATAGAAAAAATGCAAATTTTTGGTACAGTCCTTTTTTAAGCCGTATTCATTGCAATAGTAACACTAATAGGAAATAATAATTATAAAAAATAGAAAAAAAAATAAATAAAAAAGAACGAAAATAAGAATGAAATAAACGTAAAATAAATAAACTTTACTTTTTGTCTTAATGGCCGCCTATATCGAGCCGGTGCCGAATAGGAACTATGTTGAACTCGATTAATTATATGGTCTGTATAAAATGAACATCATATTTTCTATGTTTTATGGTGGTTTATGGTGTATACGTTATGTTATTATGTTATTGTGTATATGTTATGCTATATATAGTATATGTGTTATTATGGTGTATATTCTGTATATGTTTTAGGGTAGTATGGTGGCTTCCTAATTTCAATCTCCCTCCTAGGCTCCTTTTACCTAGGAACCACTCTCTGATGTTTAGTCGGCAAAATAGGGAAAGAACATATGTTTTGGCAAAAACATCTGCTAAGCCGTCTCCAGTTCAACATTGAAAAATAGAGAAAACCAGATGTACAAAAACTGTGGGAAATAAAAAAAGAGGAAAAAAAGATGTGGGGAATAAAAAAAAATCGAGAAAGCCAGATGTACAGAAACTGTGGGAAATAGCGATGAAAAACAAAGCAATGTGGGAAATAGAAAAAAAAACAACAAAAAAACCAGATGTACAAAAACTGTAGGAAATAAAAAAAACGATGGAAAAAAACGATGCGGGGAATAAAAGAACATGAAAATCAAATGTACGAAAACTGTGGAAAATAGAAAAAAAATGATGAAAAAATGATATGAGGAAGGAAAAAAAGAGAAAACCAGATGTACAAAAACTTTGGGAAATAGGAAAAAACGATGAGAAAAAAACAATGTGGGAAATAACAGAAAGAAAACAGGTGTGTAAAAACTGATGGAAATAGAAAAAACGAGAAAAAAAATATATAAAAACAGGAATGCAAAACTGAAACAAATTGGAAAACCGCGAATCTTTTTTTTTTCAAGATCTGGAACATATGAAATTCAAGAAGCAGAAGGGGTTCAACCAGGAACCAAAATCGTAATCCACCTCAAATCAGATGCTGCTGAGTTTTCCAAAGAGGATCGTGTTAAAGAAGTGATCAAAAGATACAGCAACTTTGTAGGAAGTCCAATTTTTGTTAATGGTAATCAAGCAAACACTGTTCAGGTAAATTGAAAATTTTTACTAATTGTAGATTCATGCATATACAAGGGGGGGGGGGGGAAAGAAAAGACGCAAATTTATGTTTTGAGGCTATAATTTTTCTGTTAAACGGGAAGTGGGATCTGATGGACCAATCTGAGAGGGGAAAGGAGTCTTCTCTCCTGTCCCTCCCCTTGCGTAGTTATTTGTAGCATCGATGCAGACAGGGGGATAATGGGGGGGGGGGAGCAACAGCCCCTACGGGAAACAAGAAGAAAGGAAAATGAAAAGCAATCTCATAGAACCCTGGTAAAAAGAAAGCTCCGGTAACACTTGCCCTTATCCCCCTGGGAAATTTCCATACGGTGCTTCTTTCCATACGGTAAAGAAGGAATAAACTTAAATAACCGAAAGTATTGAATCCAAAACTTTGAATGAAACTTGATAGTTTTCATATGTCTAATATGTATTATATATAGTTTCTAATATTCTGATCTAAACCTCTAGTTCTGTAATTTTCTTTTTAGCATATTCAGACCATTAAGAGGTTTCTAAAGCTGGCTTAAGAACCCCCGCCCCCATGTGGTATCTCTGGTTCTGTAGGTTTTTAAAATATATTCAGACCATTAAGAGGTCTCTGAAACAGGCTTAAGAACCCCCACCCCCTATGGGGAACTTCTAGTTCTCTAGGTTTTTTTAAGCATATTCAGACCATTAAATGGTTTCTGAAACTGACCTATGACTTTATATGATTTATATAACTATTATGTAACTATATAAATGACTATATATGACTATATAAATATATGACTATATAAATATTTATATATTTATTCATATATTTTATTTGAATATCTATATATTTTATATGACTATTTATATGAGTTTAATATAAGGTTGTTGGGGTTCCACCCCTTGTTCTTTTTTTTTCAGATAAATGACCTGTTTTCTTTTCCGTAATTACATTTGCTTAGATTCACCTATAGTATAATTTTCAATCACAAGTTAAACTCTCGTTGCTATGCTAGATTCTTTTGCAATAAGTAAGCTTTCAAGTTAAATGCCATTTTTTTCTTCCGGGTCTGGGCCATTGAAAGATAAAATTATTCAAAAGAAGCCAGGGATTTGAACTTTTGTTTAGCTGATTGGTTGGGGCAATTCTAAGGTCCACCCCTACAGAAAGAGCGTTTGTACAGAAGTAGTGTTTTTGTTTTTAGTCTGCATTTGAGACCCCGTTTAGAGAGTCTGTTTTTTTCACAGTAGATGTATGTGTTTTGTGCCCTTTTGGAAGAATACAAGTAAGGTATTTTCTACAGCCGTGTAGACTATTATTTCCAGGAACCTACACAGGGTAGGAAAAGAGTTTGCGAGATATACCGTCATTTATTATTTCGACAAGGGGGTCCGTTTACCCCCCCCCCCCCCCCCTAAGAGATAGCTAGAGATATTAGTGGTGACCCAGGTTGGGTGCACCCTTGGCCTTGAGTTTGGAAGTTTGACCGTTCGATCACGTTATCACACCCTGGAGCAGAGTATACTGCAGAAAGGGTTCTAACATACTCTATATTTACGTTACATAGTGGTAACCGCGAGGCATTCCATTACAATATTTGGCGCCAGCAAGGCTTTCCACTCCAATAAAGTAATGCAGCACCATTTCTACGCCAATATCTGATGGCAACCGTGGTTTCTAATACAATAAAGGCCTAATG
>JAQQPU010021904.1:0-14361 GCA_029168905.1 Artemia sp. Kazakhstan ARC1039 | reverse complement strand
AATATAGCATTAAAATTTTCAACTGACAAAGTGGTTAATTTCTACCTTGGCGGCTTGGATTATTGTGAAATCAATTACAGGGACACAAGAAAGCATGGGCATTCGTTATACTGTAGCCCAAATGAGGGATGTCAGAGCTATTTGCGTTCTCTAAGGGCACTAGCTCCACATTTTCCTGTCTTGAACTGTTTCATTAATAGCGTATATAAGGCAGTATCAAAATGTAAGATTATACAACATATTACTCTACTAAAAGTCGAGGGCTCGTACAAGGAACTAAGTCATTACATAGAAGAAGTGTCAAGTAGACTCTGTCGTAATAATAGTCAAGACTTCATTTACGGTGATAGCAATATTAGAGTTTCTGTGGATGAAAATACAATAATAAAATTATTTGGTGAGAGCCTTGATAAGGTAGCTAACATTAGGGATGTATACCCCACAATGCATTGTGACAGTTGTGAGCAGATAAAGACAAAATACCAATTGAAGAGTCTAAGATCCCTTTCAAATAAGAAAGGTTTTGATGTAATGATGGCCACGATTTTAGAACACCTACAACAGGACATACCCAAAGATGACAGAGAACAACTAATTCAATGTACAGGTTGGAAAGAGGATGTCATAGATTCATTCTTTGTCTGTGATTACTGTGCTGGGAAAATGTTGAAAAGTCAGGAGAATGTCCGATCAGTATTAAATAACCTTCATATAGACTGTACACCGGAATGTATAAAGTGTTTAAATAATTTTGAAATGGCAATGATTCGATTTGTAATGCCTTGTCTTACGATCGTCAGATTAGGGCATATAATTAAGAACGACCTCTTGCCTATGCTAAATTTTATTAACGATCATTGAAATAACCAACAATTGCATACATTTTACTTAGTTAGCTACTTGATTGTTTGAGATTCGTTATCCGGGTTGCAGCGGTAGCTAGCAACCTAGTTTATCCGGGTTGCAGCGGTAGCTAGCAACCTAGTAAGAGACGATCACGTCCAATGTTAAGAAATATGAAAACCCATAGCTCCTAAAAAAGGAGTCAGATCAAAACAAAAAGTACACCATTAGGACCGCCTTGTCCGAAACCCCTGTATAGGAAACTTTCTGTCCATTGGCTTGAACAGCAAGGGAAATATATTGGCTTGAAAATCAAGAAAATTGACTTTAACCACGTTATTCTCCCCGAGCGGGATATTTTTTTCTTTTTTTGTATCCAGAGATAGCTTGGCACTGGAACATCGTAGAGGGTTGTTCAATAGCTCATTTTAAAGGAAATTAATTGGGTTAAAAATCTATAGTAACTAAAATAAATTATTTCTAAAAGAGAATAAATTTTTCCAATAAAAACTGTATTTTTGATGCAGTGACGTCATAATTACTATATAAGAAACGTCAAAACTGTAAATGGTCTCATTCATAAATACATAATGGTTAGATCAAAGCAAGCTACACGCAAGTTAAAAAATCAGTACTAAAAAATCAAGAAAAGTGGCAGCTACTACAACATTCTGCCTAAACGGGATATTTTTTTCTCTTTTCTTTGTTTCCAGTATAATAAAGATCAAACTCTTCCCTATGCTAACTTGCATACGCAACTTTACTAAAGTTAAGATTACAGTATTTATATTTTTTTTTACATTAAAAGACGATCACTGATATAATAAAGATCAAACTCTTCCCTATACTAACTTGCATACGCAACTTCACTATAGTTAAGATTACAGTATTTATATTTTTACATTAAAAGACGATCACTGAAATAACAAACCATTCCATACATTGGACTTTGTTAGCTACTTGATTGTTTGAGTTTAGTCTCTTACTATTTAAAAGAAGAAAAAGCCGTAGGATTTTTCCTGTTTGTATTTATAGTTATAATAAAGAACGACCTCTTGCCATAACTAAATTTTATACGCCACTTAATTATAATATAGGTTAGTAATTCAACAGATAGCTTGGGACTGGAACATCGTAGAGAGTTATTCAATGGCTCATTTTAAAGGAAATTAATAGGGTTAAAAACTTTTTGTAATTAAAACAAATCATTTTTATTACATTAAGAAATTTTAATTATATTTCTTAAGAAATCATCATAAGTAAAAATTTTCCATACGGAAATTGAACTCAAGCCTACTGGGTGAGAGCTATCCCAACCTTTAGACCATATAGGATATATTAAAATCCGGGTTGCAGCGGTAGCTAGCAACCTAGTAAGAGACGATCACGTTCAATGTTAAGAAATATAAAAACCCATATAGTCCTAAAAAAGTAGTCAGATCAAAACAAAAAGTACACCATTAGAACCGCCTTGTCCGATACCCCTTGAAAGGAAACTTACCGCCGTTTGGCTTGAACATCAAGGGAAATATATTGGCTTGAAAATCAAGAAAAGTAGCAGCTACTACAACATTCTGCCTAAACGGGATATTTTTTCTTTTTTTCTTTCTTTTCCAGAGATAGCTTTGCACTGGAACATCGTAGATAGTTGTTCAATGGCTCATTTTAAAGGAAATTAATTGGGTTAAAAATCTATAGTAACTAAAATAAATTTTTACAATAAGGAACGAACTGTAACCCATAGTAACTGAAGTATTATCCGAGTTGCAGCGGTAGCTAGCAACCTAGTAAGAGACGATCACGTCCAATGTTAAGAAATATAAAATCCCATAGCTCCTAAAAAAGGAGTCAGATCAAAACAAAAAGTACACCATTAGAACTGCCTTGTCTGAAACCCCTGTATAGGAAACTCTCTTTCATTTGGCTTGAACAGAAAGGGAAATATATTGGCTTGAAAAATAAGAAAATTCAATTTAACCACGTTATTCTCCACAAACGGGATATTTTTTTCTTTCCGCTGTTTTTTCCTCCTCAGCTAGCTTGGCACTGGAAAATCATAGAGAGCTGTACAATAGCTCATTTTATAGGAAATTGCTACATCTAGTCACTTTTGTAATTAAAAATAAAATACTTTTTAAATTAGAATCAATTTTGTCCAAAAAATTGCATTTTTGATGTTTTTTCATGCTGCAGTATTTTCAAAGATATTTGAATTTTGAAGCAATCAAACAGTTCATGGTAATGAACTCTATAATAATAATAGCTACTTGTCTCAATAGTAACCAAGACTCTAAAGAACGAAATTTTGATACCAATAGATATTTTTTAAGAAATAAAAAACCCTTAGCTCCTAAAAAAAGAGTCAGATCAAAACAAAAATTACACCAATAGAACCGCCTTGTCTGAAACCCCTATAAAGGAAACTTACCGCCCTTTGGCTTGAATAACAAAGAAAATATATTGGCTTGAATTTATAATAAAGAACGACCTCTTGCCTATACTAAATTTTATACGCCACTTACTTCTAGTATAGGTTAGTAATTCCACAGATAGCTTGGCATTGGAACATTGTAGAGAGTTGTTCAATAGCTCATTTTAAAGGAAATTAATGGGGTTAAGAACTTTTTGTAATTACAACAAATTATTTTTAAAATAGAATCATTTTTTTACGAAATTTACATTAAAAGACGATCATTAGAATAACAAACAATTGTATAAATTGGAATTAGTTAGCTACTTGATTGTTTGAGGTTCGTCTCTTACTATTTCAAATAAAAAAAGCCGTTTTCCTGTTTGTAATCAGTTTATTATCCGGGTTGCAGCGGTAGCTAGCAACTTACATAAAGGACATGAATCATAATCGTATACCAGCGGTAAGATTTGAACCCAGGCCTCCGAAGAGACTGGTGGCTAACACCAGCACCTTGGACCACTCGGCCACGCTGCCTCTCATAACTATATATTTGAATCCGGGTTGCAGCAGTAGCTAGCAACCTAGTAAGAGACGATCACGTCCAATGCTAAGAAATATAAAAACCCCTAACTCCTAAAAAAAGAGTCAGATCAAAACAAAAAGTACACCATTAGAACCGCCTTGTCCGAAACCCCTGTATAGGAAACTTTCAGTCCCTTGGCTTGAACAGCAAGGGAAATATATTGGCTTGAAAATCAAGAAAAGTGGCAGCTACTACAACATTCTGCCTAAACGGGATTTTTTTTTTCTTTCTTATCCACAGATAGCTTAGCACTGGAACATCGTAGATAGTTGTTCTATAGCTCATTTTAAGGGAAACTAATTGGGTTAAAAATCTATATTAACTAAAATAAATTATTTCTAAAATTTACATTCAAAGACGATCACTGAAATAACAAACCATTCCATACATTGGACTTAGTTAGCTACTTGATTGTTTGAGTTTCGTCTCTTACTATTTAAAAGAAGAAAATTTACAGTAAAGAACGATCGCTCATGCATAGTAACTGATATATGGTGGTTCCAGGGGTAGTTACTTGTGGTTCGTCTCTTACTATTTCAAAGAAGAAAAAGCCGTAGGCTTTTTCCTGTTTGTAATGATATAGCATAAACGAATTCCAAGTTGTAACTGACGTCATCCTGGTTGTTATAGTAAAGAACGAACTCTTGCCCTTAGTTACCTACTATGTCATGTCAAATTAGCTAATTAATTTCATCTAATTTTGTTTAAAAATAATTCCCACACCGGGATTCGAACCCAAGACAATTAATTGAAAGCCAACTACCCTAAACCACTAAACCATATGAGATATATATAGAAAGCTAATTAATTGTTTTATGATCTCTTATAGCATAAATTTCATCGGATATAGCTGAAACCTAGTAAAGAACAAACCACGGCACATAGTAACTATTTCCGGGTTGCAGCGGTATACATAAGGGCTCGATCATCGAATATAAGCTGAAGTCAGTTGACATTAAACGGTTGTCAGTTTAATGAAAAGCTTCCAAGGTATGGATTGGCACCTGCGGAACAGTTTATAGATGCAATGGAAAATGTTCGACAACACAGTGAATATACGGATTTCCGGGTTGCAGCGGTAGCTAGCAATCCGGGTTGCAGCGGTAGCTAGCAACCTAGTAAGAGACGATCACGTCCAATGTTAAGAAATATAAAAACCCATAGTTCTTAAAAAAAAAGAGTCAGATCAAAACAAAAAGTACACCATTAGAACCGCCTTGTCCGAAACCCCTGCATAGTAAAATTTCTGTCCCTTGGCTTGAACAGCAAGGGAAATATATTGGCTTGAAAATCAAGAAAAGTGGCAGCTACTACAACATTCTGCCTAAACGGGATATTTTTTTCTTTTTTTTTCCTTTTTTTTTCTTTTTTTGTATCCAGAGATAGCTTGGCACTGGAACATCGTAGAGGGTTGTTCAATAGCTTATTTTAAAGGAAATTAATTGGGTTAAAAATCTATAGTAACTAAAATAAATTATTTCTAAAAGAGAATAAATTTTTCCACCAAAAACTGCATTTTGATGTCTTTTCACACTGCAGTCTTTCAAACATAATCGTATACCAGCGGTAAGAATTGAACCCACGCCTCTGAAGAGACTGGTGGCTAACACCAGTGCCTTGGACCACTCGGCCAGGCTGCCTCTCATAAATAAATATATTTGTGAATTTGGGTTGCAGCAGTAGCTAGCAACCTAGTAAGAGACGATCAGTCCAATGCTAAGAAATATAAAAACCCAAAACTCCTAAAAATAGTTAAAATAAAGAATTATAATAAAGAACGACCTCTTGCCTATACTAAATTTTATAGGCCACTTAACTATAGTATAGGCTAGTACAGTTATATTTAAGGTCAATATATTAAAATTTTACACTTAAAGACGGTCATTGGAATAAAAACCCAATACATACATTTGATTTAGTTAGCTACTTGATTGTTTGAGACTAGTCTCTTACTATTTCAAAGAAGAAAAAGCCGTAGGCTTTTTCCTGTTTGTAATCAATTAGAAAGAGTTCTACCTTTAAAATGAGTTACGTAGTGCTTTGAGTCGCTTGAAAACTTTTAAGTGAGAAATCCGGGTTGCAGCGGTAGTTAGCAACCTAGTAAGAGACGATTTCAGTAAAGAACGATCATCATAAATGGTGTCACTCAAGATGATCTCGTGTAGTAGTCATTAATAGAAGTTTTGTTTAGACTGAATAGTACATAAAGCCTCGATCATCGGATAAAGCTGAAACCTAGTAAAGGACAATCCATGCCATAAAGTAATAAAAAGTGAAGATAATACAAGCATCTTGTATCTGGAATAGAAAACGATTTCATACATTCGACTTAGTTGGCTACTTTATTGTTTGTGGTTCATCTCTTACTACTTAAAAGAAGAAAAAGCCGTAGGCTTTTTCCTGTTTGTAATCATATGGCATAAAACGAACCCCAGTTGCTAGTCATATGGCAAAGACCAAGTTTTACTATATTTTACAGTAAAGAACGAACCTTAGCCCATAGTAACAGAAATAAAATATCTAGGTTGCAGCGGTAGCTAGCAAACTATTAATCACATATTCCAGATTGCAGTGGTAGCTAGCAACCAAGTAAGAAACGCAAAGTTTAAAGATGATCATTAGAAGTATTAATAAATAATGACCTCTTGCCTATACTAAATTTTATAGGCCACTTAACCATAGTATAGGCTAGTAGAGTTATATTTAAGGTCAATATATTAAAATTTTTCATTAATTTTAATGATAGCTGAATTACAAACTAAAGAAATTGACCCTGGGTGGCCTTGAACCACCAACCCTTCGGTTAACGGCCTTTCAAGTTAAAGATTTATCAATGACGTCATAATTGTAGGTTTTAACCAAGTCATCTCTTACTATACCAATTAAAATCCTCCCAGAGCCCTCAGTGCAAGGGTTGTAAGTTATGCCCTAGGGGCATATAAAGTTTTTATAGAAAGTGTTGTCGTAGAACTACATATAGGATCGAGTTCATTTACATCACAGAGTAATCAGCTATATTGAAAAGGCTGATATGGTATGACATTGTCTGCTCAATTATATAAGACTTTAAGGATTCTTATTTGCATTACATACAGGAAAAAACTTATGACTTTGTTATAATTTGAATAGAAAAAATTGCAATAACGAACGAACTGTAACCCATAGTAACTGAAATATTAAATCAAACAGTTCGTGGTCATAATAAAGATCCGGGTTGCAGCGGTAGCTAGCAACCTAGTAAGAGACGATCCCGTCCCATGTTAAGAAATACAAAAACCCATAACTACTAAACAAAGTCAAATTAAAACAAAATGTATACCAATAGAACTGCCTTGTCCAAAACTCCTTTATAGGAAACTTTCTGTCATTTGACTTTAACAGTAAGGGAAAAAATATTGGCTGGAAAATCAAGAAAAGTGGCAGCTACTACAGCATTCTGCCTAAACGGAATCTTTTTTCTTTTGTTTTCTTTTCCACAGATATGTTGGCACTGAAACATCGTAGAGAGTTGTTCAATGGCTCATTTTAAAGGAAATTAATAGGTTTAAAAATATTTTGTAAATTAATCCGAGTTGTAGCGATAGCTAGCAACCTAGTAAGAGACGATCAAGTCCAATGTTAAGAAATATAAAAACCCCTAACTCCTAAAAAAAGAGTTAGATCACAACAAAAATCACACCATTAGAACTGCCTTGTCCCAAACCCCTATTAAGAAAACTTACCGCCCTTTGGCTTGAATAACAAAGAAAATATATTGGCTCTACAATCAAGAAAATTGACTTTAACCACGTTATTCTCCACAAACGGCACATTTTTTTCTTTCTTCTTTTCCACATTATAAGAAATATAAAAACCCATAACACCTAAGAAAAAAGTTATATCAAAACAAAAAGTACAACATTAGAACCGTCATCTCTTATACCCCTGTATAGTAAACTTTCTGTTATTTGGCTTGAACAGCACGGGAAATACATTGGCTTGAAAATCAAGAAAAGTCGCAGCTACTACAGCATTCTGCCAAAACGGCATCTTTTTTTATCTTTATCTTTTCTTCTTTCTTTTCCACAGATTGCTTGGCACTGGATCCGGGTTGCAGCGGTAGCTAGCAACCTAGTAAGAGACGTAAATCACGTCAAATGTCAAGAAATATAAAAACCCATAGCTCCTAAAAAGGAGTCAGATCCAAGCAAAAGTACACCATTAGAACCGCCTTGTTCGAACCTCCTGTATAGGAAAATTTCTGTTCATTGGCTTGAATAGCAAGGGAAATATATTGGCTTGAAAATCAAGAAAAGTTGCAGCTACTATAACATTCTGCCTAAACAGCATATTTTTTCTTTTGATCTTTTTTTTTCTTTTCCACAGATAGCTTGGCACTGGAACATCGTAGAGAGTTGTTAAATAGCTCATTTTAAAGGAACTTAATTGGGTTAAAAATCTTTTGTAACTAAAATAAATTATTTCTAAAAGAGAATAAAATTTTCTACTAAAAACTGCATTTTTGATGTCTTTTCATACTGCAGTCTTTTCAGAGATACTTGATTTTTGTACATATCCGGGTTGCAGCGGTAGCCAGCAACCTAGTAAGAGACGATCACGTCCAATGTTAAGAAATATACAAACCCATAGCTCCTAAAAAAACGAGTCAGATCAAAACAAAAAGTACACCATTAGAACCGCCTTGTCCAAAACTCCTGTATAGGAAACTTTCTGTCCCTTGGCTTGAACAGCAAGGAAAATATATTGGCTTGAAAATCAAGAAAAGTATATAATAACGAACGACCTCTTGCCTATACTAAATTTTATACGCCACTCAATGATAGTATAGGTTAGTAATTCCCCATCCGGGTAGCAGCGATAGCTAGCAACCTAGTAAGAGACGATCATGTCCAATGTTAAGAAATATAAAAAGCCATAGATCCTAAAAAAGGAGTCATTACATAAAGGTTCGATCATCGAATTTAAGCTGAAACTAAGTAAATGACAATTATGCCTCCATATATTCACAGTGATGTATAAGATTTCCTATTATATCTGTAAGCTGTTCCACGGTTGCCGGTCCATACCTTGGAAGCTTTTCACTAAACATGCAACATTTCTTTTGGATATTATCCGGGTTGCAGCGGTAGCTAGCTTCCGGGTTGCAGTGGTAGCTAGCAGCCTAGTAAGAGACGATCACGACCAATGTTAAGAAGTATAAAAACCCCTAACTCCTAAAAAAAGAGTCAGATCAAAACAAAAAGTACACCATTAGAACCGCCTTGTCCGAAACCCCTATAAAGGAAACTTACCGCCCTTTGGCTTGAATAACCAAGAAAATATATTGGCTTGAAAATCAAGAAAATTGACTTTAACCACGTTATTCCCCACAAACGGGATATTTTTTTCTTTCTTCTTCTTCTTTTCCACAGATAGCTTGGCACTGGAACATCGTAGAGAGTTGTTCAATGGCTCATTTTAAAGGAAATCCCTAGATCTAGTGCTATTTGTACTTAATTTTTTTTAAGTTCATTATTTTTTACGAAAAACATTAGTTTTTATATACAATATTGATCAATGACGTCATAGTCGTTGAATGTAGATAGTACATAAAGGCTCGATCATCGAATTTGAGTTGAAACTAAGTATAGGACAATTATGCCTCCATATATTCACAGTGATGTATAAGATTTCCCATTACATCTGTAAACTGTTCCACAGTTGCCGGTCCATACCTTGGAAGCTTTTTACTAAACATTCAACATTTCTTTTGGATATTACTATGAAGTTTTGCGAAAGCATATCTAGCTGAATTTTCAACAAAATCCATTCTTTCAGAGATAATTTTAATCTTTAATTTTGAATGTTTTTCGTAATCCCGGTAAAACATTCGTAAAATTTTTCTCAACTTACAAAGATCAGCCTGTGCGTTCTTTGCAGCTTGTGTAAACTGCAAAAATATCCATGGTATCCGAGCAATAGTTTGAATATTTCAATTCAAGCTAGAAAAATACCTTAAAATGTTAAAATTAGTTTTATTTTTGGTTAGGTTCTAACTACCCGATGTGGGATTTTATAAATAAGAACGACCTCTTGTCTATACTAAATTTTATACGCCCCTTAATTATAGTATAGCTACAATAAGGAACGAACTGAACCCATAGTAATTTAAGTATAATAAAGAGCTGTGTAATGGCTCATTTTAAAGGAAACTGCTGCATATAGAAACCTTTTGTAATTAACAAAATTAATTATTATTATAAAACAAATTGTTACGATATGGTAAAGAATCCGGGTTGCAGCGGTAGCTAGCAACCTAGTAAGAGACGATCACGTCCAATGTTAAGAAATATAAAAACCCATAGTTCCTAACAGAGGAGTCAGATCAAAACAAAAAATACACCATTAGAACCGCCTTGTCCAAAACCCCTGTATAGGAAACTTTCTGTCCCTTGGCTTGAACAGCAAGGAAAATATATTGGCTTGAAAATCAAGAAAAGTGGCAGCTACTACAACATTCTGCCTAAACGAAATATTTTTTTCTTTTTTTCTTTTTTCTTTTCCACAGATAGCTTGGCACTGGAACATCGTAGAGAGTTGTTCAATAGCTCATTTTAAAGGAAATTAATTGGGTTAAAAATTTTAAGTAACTAAAATAAATTATTTCTAAAAGAGAATAAATTTTTCCACCAAAAACTGCATTTTCGATGTCTTTTCACAATGCAGTCTTTCAAACATAATCGTATACCAGCGGTAAGATTTGAACCCACGCCTCCGAAGAGACTGGTGGCTAACACCAGTGTCTTGGACCATTACTATATAAGAAGCGTCAAAACTGTAAATGTTCTTATTCATAATTAGATAATGGTTAGATCAAAGCAAGCTATACGCAAGTTAAAAAAACAGTACCACACAAACAACCGAGATAGTATCTTGAAAAGAGAAAAGCAAAGGTATTTTATTACATTAAAAGACGATCATTGGAATAACATACCACTGCATAAATTGGACTTAGTTAGCTGCTTGATTGCTTGAGGTTCATCTCTTACTATTTCAAAGAAGAAAAAGCCGTAGGCTTTTTCCTGTTTGTAATCATAGGCAGCGTAATGTAATCATAATCATATTGGCTTGAAAATCAAGAAAAGTGGCGGCTACTACAATATTCGGCCTAAACGGCATATTTTTTTCCTTCTTTCTTTTCCACAGATAGCTTGGCAATGGAGCATCGTAGAGAGTTGTTCAATGGCTCATTTCAAAGGAAATTAATTGGGTTAAAAATCTTTTGTTACTAAAATAAATTATTTCTAAAAGAGAATAAATTTTTCGACTAAAAACTGCATTTTCGATGTCTTTTCATACTGCAGTCTTTTCAAAGATATTTGATTTTTGTACATAAATCATAATCGTATACCAGCGGTAAGATTTGAACCCACGCCTCCGAAGAGACTGGTGGCTAACACCAGCGCCTTGGACCACTCGGCCACGATGCCTCTCATAACTATATATGTGAATCCGGGTTGCAGCAGTAGTCCGGGTTGCAGCGGTAGCTAGCAACCTAGTAAGAGACGATCACGTCCAATGTTAAGAAATATAAAAACCCATAGTTCCTAACAGAGGAGTCAGATCAAAACAAAAAGTATACCATTAGAACCGCCTTGTCCGAAACCCCTGTATAGGAAACTTTCTGTCCCTTGGCTTGAACAGCAAGGGGAATATATTGGCTTGAAAATCAAGAAAAGTGGCAGCTACTACCACATTCTGCCTGAACGGGATATTTTTTTCTTTCTTTTTTTTCTTTTTTTCTTTCTTTTCCACAGATATCTTGGCACTGGAACATCGTAGAGAGTTGTTCAATGACTCATTTTAAAGGAAATTAATTGGGTTAATTACAGTAAAGAACGATCTCTCGCCAATAG
Source organism: Artemia sp. Kazakhstan ARC1039 (assembly GCA_029168905.1). Lineage (NCBI taxonomy): Eukaryota > Metazoa > Arthropoda > Branchiopoda > Anostraca > Artemiidae > Artemia > Artemia sp. Kazakhstan ARC1039. The sequence continues at coordinate 2,627 of JAQQPU010021904.1, read as the reverse complement.
TAACTGATATACGGTGGCTCCAGGGGTAGCTTTACAGTAAAGAACGATCACATTAAGGAACGAACTCTAGCCCATAATAACTGAAGTAATAAAATTACATTAAAAGAGAACCATTTGAATAACAAATTTCATTAAGGAACGAACTGTAGTCCCTAGTAACTGAAGTAATAAAAGAATTCCTTATATATTTACAATAAAGAACGAACTCTAACCTATAATACTAATAGTAGGAGAAAAATAAGTTTTGACCAGGAAAAAATTGGTAGAGAAATGGTTTCTTCACTATCCGGTCCGAAAAAAAAATGCTTAACAACATATCAAAAATCTGAATCTCTAGCTCGATGCGAAATTGTTTTTTTTAATGTTTTTTTATTTCTTTTCTCAAAAACAGGGAAAAAAATTAAAAACGTAAACTATAATGTTTTACACATCTTTTTAGATCAGCTTTTGGCTCTGAATTCATTTCTGATACTCATTTCGTTACCTGACCAAAAGAAAAATATTTATCAGCAAAAAAAAAATGGGGAAAAATCTGTGTCTTTGGGGAAAAAACTCTTACCAGCGTTTATCAAGGTCTACTACGGAATAAGTTTTTCGTTCTTGTAGTCTATTTGGCTATGTAAACGAAAGGCTTAAAAAAAAAAGACTAAACAACAATAAACAGGAATGACGAAACACCTCAGCGCCAAACACCATGAGACAAGGTAGGTTCTAACTTAATGTGTTCAGAGAAAAGCTTTTATCTTATTTTTCAAATATATAGAAATTGCACATCATCAAAATGTAGGAACTAGATTTTTCATCATCACAGTTAACTGTTATTCTTCTTCACTAAGTTCTTCTTCTTGAAACTTCGAATTGTTGCACGAGCTTCCCTTACAGGTACACTTTTCACTATCACAGCCGTCAATACGACACGAGCATTTGATAATTTTCAGCAGCTGAGACGGAGCTGCAGGGAGATCTGTTTTTATTGGTGCAAAAACTTCGTTATCCTGCAGTTTCCATCCCAGGGGTAAAGGGTCTACTGGGTTCCCGAGCCAGATTTGAACTTGGCAGTAGACACGTAGGGAGTGGTACTTCTCTGCTGCCTGAGTCGGTGGCAGTTCTTGTGGATGCACGAAAGTGGTGGCAGTGCTCACTTTTCTGTGAAAGACTAGCTTTCTGGCAGCGTCCAGGTTCGAAACATCAGGGCAACCGTACAGTATCAACAATGCTCGCTCTCCTGCTGCCACAATATCGTCAAGCGATGCGAGCTTGTCGCCAAATATAGCAGCGCTGTCCCTGAAATTCTTGTTGGAAAGTAGCAGCTGAACGGCTTTGCCCTTTCCTATTCCGTAAAGGTGAGAGGTTGTGTCACAACCCAGCACGGCATGACAGAATGGTATCAGATTGCTGACATCTGTTCCTAGCTTCTGCTTCATCTCACTAATATCCCAAGCTGTACTAGTACCGCCAAACTTAGCTTCAGGTGAGAAATATAAACGCCCGGAACGCGAATCTGATCGACTGATCAGAAGAACCAAGATGTCAGTATCATCAGCAACCACGATTGTGTCTGTAAGACTAGCAGCTTCTACGGCTTTTTCTACAATCAGAACGTCGGCGTCTCCTTCCGAGTGGAAAATTCGGAAACCTACGGCTTCCAAATGGCTTCCTTTGCTTTTGGTTTTTCTTATATTTGATGCGGTGATCTTCATCATTGTGATAACTCTCCTTGAACTTTTGTTTGGCTGTCTCAATTTTTGCATGTCTATAATCTTCATCATTGTGATAACACATCTTGCTGTTTTGTTTTGCTCTCTCAATTATTACTTCTCGATACGCCTGGTCGGTTGAATACCTTTGTTTTGCTCTCTCAATTATTACTTCTCGATACGCCCGGTCGGTTGAATACCTTTGTTTTGCTCTCTCAATTTTTACTTCTCGATGCGCCTGGTCGGTTGAATACCTTCGTTTTGCTCTCTCAATTATTACTTCTCGATACGCCTGGTCGGTTGAATACCTTTGTTTTGCTCTCTCAATTTTTACTTCTCGATGCGCCTGGTCGGTTGAATACCTTTGCTTTTCTCTTTTCAAGATACTATCTCTGTTGTTATCCGGGTTGCAGCGGTAGCTAGCAACCTAGTAAGAGACGATCACGTCCAATGTTAAGAAATATAAAAACCCCTAACTCCTAGAAAAATAGTCAGATCAAAACAAAAAGTACACCATTAGAACCGCCTTGTCCGAAACCCCTATAAAGGAAACTTACCACCCTTTGGCTTGAATAACAAAGAAAATATATTGGCTTGAAAATCAAGAAAATTGACTTTAACCACGTTATTCTGCACAAACGGGATATTTTTTTCTTTCTTTTGTTTCCAGAGATAGCTTGGCACTGGAACATCGTAGAGAGTTGTTCAATGGCTCATTTTAAAGGAAATCTCTAGATCTAGCGCCTTTTGCACTTAATTTTTTTTATTAATTATTTTTCACGAAAAACTTAATTTTGTATATACAATATTGATCAATGACGTCATAGTCGTTGGATGTAGTACATAAAGGCTCGATCATCGAATTTAAGCTGAAACGAAGTAAAGGACAATTATGCCTCCATATATTCACAGTGATGTATAAGATTTCCC
>JAQQPU010021903.1:0-14362 GCA_029168905.1 Artemia sp. Kazakhstan ARC1039 | reverse complement strand
AATCAAAATTTTGAGATAGCCATTTTGTTCAGCGTAGTTGATTTCCATATAGAAAATATGTTTTTGAAGAGGACACTCCCCCATTACCCTCAGGGCAAGGTTTTAAGTTGTTCCCCGGGGGGATTTAAGAACGATGTTGGCACAATGTATTATTCATTATTTTTTTCCTTTAGAGCAGGGCACTTCGTATCAAAGAAGTTGTCGTAGAAACTTTGAAAAGGGCTCATTCAATTGAAAATTGGAGTGGCTTGTGCCCTTTTTAATAGTCGGAAGTGATTGGAAGGCAACTAACACCCCTTCCAGGCCCACCGTTTCCCGAAACACATCCAATCAAAATTTTGAGATAGCCATTTTGTTCAGCGTAGTTGATTTCCAGATAGAAATTATGTTTTTGAGGAGGACACTACCCCACAGCCCTCAGGGCGAGGGTTGTAAGATATGCCCTGGAGACATATAAGGTTTTTACAGAAAGTATTGTCGTAGAAACTTCAAAAAAGGCTCATTCGATTGGAAAATTCAAAGGGCTAGTACCCATTTTAATAGTCTAAAGTGATGGGAGGGCAACTAAACTCCCTCTCATGCCCACCATTTCCCCAAACACATCCAATCAAAATTTTGAGATAGCCATTTTATTCAACGCAGTTTTAAGTTTTGGAAATTAGGTCTTTGAGGATGACAATCCCCCCCCCCCACAGCCTTAGGGCAAGTGTTGTAAGTTTTGCCCTGGGGGCATATAAGGTTTTTATAGAACGCGTCTTCGTAGAAACTTCAAAAAAGGCTCATTCGATTGGAAATTGAAATGACTAGTGCCCTTTTTAATAGTCGAAAGGGATTGGAAGGCAACTAACACCCCTTCCAAGCTCACCATTTCCCTAAATACATCCAATCAAAATTTTGAGATAGCCATTTTGTTCCACGCAGTTTAAAGTTAACAAATTGAGCGTTAACAAATTGAGAGGTAGTAGTCAATCCGGACTTGTCCCAGTTAAAGATAGGAATGGGGTGGCAATTAGCGATAAGAAAAAAGCTAAAGCGAGATGGGCCGAACATTTTGAGAACCTGCTTAACCGAGATAGAGTTGCAGGAAAAAATATAGAGGAAAATGAAAAAGTTTGTGATACCTTGGATGTGAAGGAAGATTTGTTTTGTGAGGAGGAATTAGCAACAGTACGAAAAGGATTAAAGAATAATAAGGCTCCAGGTGCTGATAGGGTAATAAATGAGTTTCTTAAATATGGTGGCTCTGAGGCTAGAAATAAGTTATTGAAGATTATGAATATGATTTTTGAAAAAGGGGAAGTACCTAACGATTTTGAGAAACCTTAATTAAGCCACTTTATAAGAAAGGTGATAAAAGTGAGTGTGGTAATTATCGAGGTATTAGTCTGGTCTCTGTAGGTAGCAAATTGCTTAGTAATATGATACTTTTTAGACTGAGAGATGCCGTAGACAAAGTTTTAAGAGAAGAGCAGTGCAGTTTTAAAAAAGGTAGAGGATGTGTTGACCAAAGTTTCACTCTTAGGTTAATAATTGAGAAGTGCCTAAGTTTTCAAACACCTTTGGTCCTCAGTTTTATAGATTATGAGCAAGCGTTCGATTCTGTTGATAGAGGAGCTTTAGTAAAGGATTTATCTTTGTATGGTATACCAGACAAATACATTAAAGTGATTAGTGCTATGTACAAGAATAACACTGCTGCGGTTAAGGTAGGAAATGAGGTTAGCAGCTCGTTTTGTATTAAATCAGGAGTTAAGCAGGGTTGTGTTCTATCCCCCTTTATATGGATTATTTTGATGGACTTTGTTTTAAGGAGCACAGGAAAGGCAATGGGAGACCACGGAATCAAATGGGGAGGAAAAAGTCTCCTGGACTTGGATTATGCTGATGATTTAAGCATCCTAGATGAAAGTGTGAGCAAAATGAATGAAGTTTTAGAGGTTTTGCGAGTTCAGGGTGCTAATATTGGTTTGAAAATTAATGTTAGGAAGACTAAGTCACTAAGGCTAGGAATAAGTGAAGATGAAAAGGTGACGTTGGGTAATGAAAAGATTGATCAGGTGGGCAGCTTCACTTACCTTGGTAGTATTATTAGTAAAGATGGTGGGAGCAGTGAAGATGTTAAAAATAGAATAGCCAAGGCTCAGGGTGTTTTTTCACAGTTAAAAAAAGTCTGGAAGAATAGGAAGATAAGTCTGCAAACCAAGATTAGAATCTTAGAAGCTACAGTGATGACAGTGGTCAAATATGGCTCTGAAGCATGGACGCTCCGAAAAGCGGATGAAGATTTGCTAGATGTTTTCCAGAGAAATTGCTTAAGGATTGTTCTGGGTACCCGGCTCACTGACCGTATTTTAAACAATAGACTATACAAAAAATGTGGTTCAATACCGCTTTCTAGGTCTATAATGAAAGAAAGGTTGAGGTGGTTAGCGCAAGTTGTGCGGATGAAGGATGACAGATTGCTGAAGATTGTTCTTTTTGGCCAACCATCTAGGGCTAAGCGGAAAGCAGTTCGTCCCCGTCTGGGGTGGGAGGACGTCATAAAGAAAGATTTAAAGGAAATGGGAACTTCGTGGTAAACGACACAGCATTCGCACGGGATTCTGACTAATGAACAATTCTTCTGGGTTTGGTTTGTTTTGACGGGCGTCTTCGGGCTGAAAAACCTCTTCCTAGCTAATTTATCTATTATGGGGTGCCTCCACGTAGTAGCATAATATTTGTAGGCACGAATATATAATGATTTGGAGGTAATAGGCTTGAGATTGTCTGTGCAGGATTTCGACTCTTGTTGATAGAAGAGCATCGCCAAGTGCTGAAAACCATGGTGTGACCTAGATGGGCCCAGGATTGCACAAAGCTTCCATTCACGGAGGCTCCAGGGACTTCTCGCTGTCCGGTTCTAAGCCGGCTTAAGCACTTCGGTGAAGACTTGAGAAGATATGTGATCCCCGTCCTGCACTGGTATCCGGAATAATTACTCTTCTTTAGGCGAAAATAATTTCAATGATTTAAAGAACATGAAAATTGGAACTTGGAATGTTACGACGTTAAAAATGACTATCGTACCGACATTTTGACTGACGAATTCAGACGATTCAAACTGGATTTATTAGGAGTTTCAGAAACTCATATCCCAGGGATAGGAAGAATGAAATTAGGTGATATGGAATTTGCTTACTCGGGAAGGAAGGATGGGGTAAATAGACAGGGTGTAGGGTTCATGATGTGGAAGATGGTTGGAATATTTTTAGAAAAATAATTTGTGAAGTTGCTGAAGGAGTCTTAGGCAAGACAGCTAGAACTGCAGCTAAGAATATTAGTGAAAAAGCTTTATGTTTAATAGAAAGGAGAAAGGACTTGTACAACAATTATATGAGCAATAGATCATATGAAAACAAAAGGAACGTAAAGAAAGTGGAGAAAGCATTAAAACATGAACTAAGAAGGTGTGAAGTGCAGGCCATGGATAAAATTGCCGAGGATCTGGAAGATGCAGCTAGACGGCACAATAGTAAAATATTGTACTGACATGTTAACAAACTGAGTATTCAATCCAGACTTGGCCCAGTTAAAGGTAGGAATGCGGCCCCAATTAGCGATAAGTAAAAAACTAAAGAGAGATGGACCGAACATTTTGAGAATTTGCTTAACCGAGATAGAGTTGCAGGGACAGATATAGAGGAAAATGAAAAAGTTTGTGATACCTTGGATGTGAAGGAAGATTTGTTTTGCGAGGAGGAATTAGCGACTGTACTAAAAGGATTAAAAAATAATACGGCTCCGGGTGATGATAGGGTGGTAAATGAGTTTCTTAAACATGTTGGCTCTGAGGTTAGAAATAAGTTACTGAAGATTATGAATATGATTTTCAAAAAATGGGGAAGTACCTAACAATTTTAGGAAAACCTTAATTAAGCCATTTTATAAGAAAGGTGATAAAATTGAGTGTGGTAATTATCGAGGCATTAGTCTGGTTTCTGTAGGTAGTAAATTACTTAATAATATGATACTTTTTAGACTGAGAGGTGCCGTAGACAGTGTTTTAAGAGAAGAACAGTACGGTTTTAGAAAAGGTAGAGGATGTGTCGACCAAATTTTCACTCTTAGACTAATAATTGTGAAGTGCCTGAGTTTTCAAACACCTTTGGTCCTCAGTTTTATAGATTATGAGCAAGCGTTCGATTCTGTTGATAGAAGAGCTTTAGTAAAGGTTTAATCCTTGTATGGTATACCAGACAAATACATTAAAGTGATTAGTGCTATGTACAAGAATAACACTGCTGCGGTTAAGGTAGGAAATGAGGTTAGCAGCTGGTTTTGTATTAAATCTGGAGTTAAGCAGGGCTGTGCTCTATCCCCCTGTATATGGATTATTTTGATGAACTTTGTCTTAAGGAGCACAGGAAAGGCAATGGAAGACCACGGAATCAAATGCGGGGAAAAAGTCTCCTGGACTTAGATTATCCTGATGATTTAAGCATTCTAGATGAAAGTGTGAGCAAAATGAATGAAATTTTGGAAGTTTTACGAGTTCAGGGTGCTAGAATAGGTTTGAAAATTAATGTTAAGAGGACTAAGTCACTAAGCCTAGGAATAAGTGAAGATGAAAAGGTGACGTTGGGTAATGAAAAGATTGATCAGGTGGGCAGCCTCACTTACCTTGGTAGTATTATTAGTAAAGATCGTGAGAGCAGTTAAGATGTTAAAAGTAGAATAGCCAAGGCTCAGGGTGTTTTTTCACAGTTAAAAAAAGTTCGGAAGAATAAGAAGATAAGTCTGCAAACCAAGATTAGAATATTAGAAGCTGCAGTGAGGACAATGGTCAAATATGGCTCTGAACCATGGGCGCTCCGAAAAGTGGATGAAGATTTGCTAGATGTTTTCCAGGGAAATTGCTAAAGGATTGTTTTGGGTACCCGGATCACTGACCGTATTTCAAACGGTAGGCTATACGAAAAATGAGATTCAATACCGCTCTCTAGGGCTATAATGAAAGAAAGGTTGAGGTGGCTAGGGAACTTTGCACGGATGATAGATTGCCAAAGATTGTTCTTTTCGGCCAACCGTTTAGGGCTAAAAGGAAAGCAGGTCGTCCTCGTCTGGGGTGGGAGGACGTCATAAAGAAAGATTTAAAGGAAGTGGGAACTTCGTGGGTGGGTGTAAAAGGGAAGCTTTGAATATATTGGGATGGAGGAGGAGCGTGCGTAGCTATGTTGGCCTCAGGCGGCTTGGTGCTGTGGTGAGATTTTAGCAGTAGTAGTAGTAGTATGTTGTTAAAAATCGCTGAAAATTTTTCTCCAGCCTACAAATAGCGGGCCAAACTATAAAGTCTTAAAAAAAGAAAAGATTTAAAGTATTGTTTTCTTTTTCCCTGAAAAGACTATGTCAATATAAAACGAACAGATATTAATTAAAAAACTTTTGACACAAAATAAGTCTTTCAAAGAAAAGTAAAGAACTCCATGAAACAAAAAATGAGCAAAAATAAAATCAAATAATATACCAAGCATGAAACTACCACAAATCAGCATCCGAAACGAGCCAAACTCAAAACGAGCAGAAATTAACATAAGTTGGGCTCAAAACCCTTATGCTTTCTTAAGGCCAGAACAAAATTTGCACTCTACTGAAAAAAAATACGAATTAATTTTCATTGTCAGTTTTATATACATATACTGATATTTAGTAATCAAAATGTAAATATTATTTGATTTATTAAAGTTATAGAAGTAAAAGCATTCATATTTTTTTTCAGGAAAGTGCAAATTTTGTTCTGGCCTTGAGAAGGCATCGGGGTTTTTAGCCCATCTTATGTTAATTTCTGCTCGTTTCGATTTTGATTTGGTCATTTGTTGTAATTTCTGTACGTTTTGGGTTTCATTTATTTATCGATGCTGATTTGTTGTATTTTCACGCTTGGTAGATTATTTGATTTTATTTTTGCTTATTTTTGTTTAATGGAGTTCTTTACTTTTCTTTGAAAAATTTATTTTGTGGAAAAAGTTTTTTTAATTAATTGCCCTAGGGAGCCAAAGTTAAATAGCATAAGTTACGGAATTTTACTTGGGTCTCTTCCTGTTGAAATTTTTCTATTCACCCAGAAGCGTAAGTGCAATTTTCATTATTCCATAAATAACATTCAGGATTAAGCGAAGACTTGGAATTTTTATTTAAAGAAGTCAACGAAAGAAAAAAAGTATCTCTTCTAGATTTAGAACCCCCCCCCCCTGGATACGGCCATGCAATCCATACTACCATTTAATGCTCTAAAATTTTATTCACTAAACAAAAAAAAAATTAGACATAAAAAGCCAAAGTCCTAGAATCACTCAGTAGTTCTAGATGAGCTACCCATCTTGGAGAGCGTCTTTGTTACTTTTTCTTTGATTGAACACATAAGGTCTATTTAATTTAATGAAATCAATGATCATATTTTTTATTGATATCATTTTTAAAGCATGGCCTATAAAAAATTTCTCAAGTTATCAACACTAATTTGAAAAATGCTCAACTTCCTATTTAGTCCAAGTTACGTGAGCTAAGTGAAAATATAATTTATTTAAAATAATTTAAGCATGTTTTCCATTCCAATTTGAACGGGACGATAAACTTATGTGTATCCGGCATAATTTATTAATTCATAGTTCATTGATAAGGCTCATTCAAAAGGCATTATTCATTCATAAGGTTTCATTTATTCAGTCATATTAATATATATTAGGTTTAAAATTGAAGTGATTATACATTTTAATTTCTGTCTATTTTAAACAAAACTTTTATTTTAAGGTCTCATTTATTTTATCGTTTCATCTGTTTTAAGTTTAAAACATAATTGGACCTGATTTTGCTTGTCTTATGTTTTTATCCTCTATAATTTTTTGTCAAAAATGCGATTACGCTACTTTGAATTAGAAGTCAGTGAAATCAGTAACATGGCTCGAAGAAATAAAAGTTTGATAGAATAAATTTTAATAGTCGTTTCTGACATAAACAACGAAACTCCGTTTTAGTTAATAGAATCTATGCTTTAGGTGAAAAGAAAAACCATCTTTTTTTTTTCTCAGGTTAAGATTAAACGTAGCTTTTGAGACATAATGACATACTGGGAAGCTCAATCCGGACTCTAATTTTAAATAAAATTTATAGACCTTTGCTACTTTCTCACGGTGAACCGAAACTAATTTCCAAAAAAAAAGTCAAGACAAACCCAACCATTCTCCTAAACAAATTTAAGACTAGGGTGTATGAGGTAGATATCGCTGAAAACTACAACCGGTAAGTTCGCTCATGAAGAGCACCGTTAGACAGAAAAGGCCAGAAACCTTTTCGCTGATTTCTTACACAAATTGGCTTCCTATATATCGTTATTTCAGATACTTCTTGACGCTGAAAAAACAAAATTTAAATTGCCGATGCATTGAGCAAGCGATTTTCATTGAGAGTAGGCATACCACATAACCTAAAAATTAGGTTATCACTACAAAATTAAGTTTGACTAATATAAGCAAGAGTTAATGATTTAACTAGGATTTTAAGCTCCTCTAGGATTTATTTTGTCAAAATTGAGATGTAGGCTGGACTGTTTTCCAGACTCTCTCCTTCTTTCTCTTTGTTGTCACAACAAACCCTAGGCCTACAGTTTTCAACAAGTTGTTACATATTGACAGTATCAAGAATAAACATAAAGGAGATACATATTGTTCAGCCTGCATCCACAAATTACCATGGTTTTCATAAATAATCTATGATATTCCCTTATATATTTACAAATCTTCTTTAGGCTAATTCTTGTGTAAACAAATTTCTGCTCTTGGTGCTCTAATGGCATTTTATTTGGGTAATGTTTATAAAAATAGATTATTGAGATAGCTAACAAACAAAATTACCTCTACAATCAGAATTACAGGTCAATATCTACAAAATCATATTATTGAGTTAGGACAAAAGTGAATACACCATTTGATGCCTTTTTTATGCTGATTACAAATGTAATAAGCATTTCTATTGGAAATGAGTTTCAGCCCCCCCCCCCTATATAGGCCAATTCAGGGTTAGGTTAGGTATAACATATATAGGGGGGGGGCTGAAATTTATTTCCGATAGAAATGCTTATTATATTCGTAATCAGCATAAAAAAAGGCATCGAATGGTGTATTCACTTTATTCCTAACTCAATAATATGATTTCGTAGATATTGACCAAATTACATCCTGAATCCAAATTTAACATTCATTCATATCAGAAATGAATTTTACCCCCACCCCTATACATGATACTTCAGGGTATATTACAATTCACAGTATGTATTTGAACATCAGTGGGAGGGGGGGGGGAGTAATGTTAATTTCTGATGTAAATTAATATTAAATTTGGATTCAGGATACAATTCTGACTATAGAGGTGAGCTTGTTTCTTAGCTATCTGAATAATCTTTTAATTTAAATATTATCCTTCTATTTTCTTCTGCATTAATATATCTTGTAAATTTCTAGGTGGCACTATAATTTAGCTAGAATAAAAGTGAAAACATCATTTGATGCCTTTTTTATGCACTTTCATAATACAATAGGCCTAATCACTTTGATCAATATCTACCAAATCATATTATTGAGTTAGGAATAAAGTGAATACACCATTTGATGCCTTTTTTATGCTGATTATGAATATAACAATCATTTCTATTGGAAATGAATTTTAGCCCCCCCCCCCCTATATATGCCAATTCAGTGTATATATTTCTACATTAGGGGGGGGGATGAGTGGGGTTAAAGTTTAAATTTACCTCCCATTTACATCAGAAATAAAATTTGCCCCCTCCCCCCTAAAGTAGAAATATATACCCTGAATTGGCATATATAGGGAGGGGGGGGGGGGGCTAAAATTCATTTCCAATAGAAATGATTGTTATATTCATAATCAGCATAAAAAAGGCATCAAATGGTGTATTCACTTACTTCATATTTCACAGAATAAGATTACCTTACCATTTGATGCTGACCTTTTTTGGGGGGGGGGGGCTAAAATTCATTTCTGGTGGAAATGATTATATTTGTAATCAGCATAAAAAAGGTCAGCATCAAATGGTGTATTCACTTTATTCCTAACTCAATAATATGATTTGGTAAATATTGACCATCACTTCTGTTGCAAATTGCATTTTAAGCCCTTAAAGGGGTCCCAGAGTTATATTATATGAATTATTATAGAGCATAAGCAAAGCTCCAATGGTGTTTTCACTTTCATCCTAGCTAAATTATATGGCCCACTGCAAATTTACCATGAACTTTACCCCACCCGCCTAATGTGTAAATATATATCCTGATTTGTTGACAGCAAAGTTTTGAATTGCAAAATTCAGCACTATTTTTGTTGTGAAGAGACTTTTATGGTATTTGGGTGTTTTAATTGTAAATGCCTTTATTCTCCCTTTATAGGGGAGATAAACTCTGGCCCTAAGGTAATTTAACTTTGGTAGCGTGCCTTAGGCTATGACCAAACTAATGAGGCGTACCGACTGGGTATGTTCGAGAGGCTAAAGGTAGATTGTAGAGAGGTTGTCTAAAACACAATACTTTTATTTAATTTACACATAGTAATTACAGATATAGATATGCTACTGGGACTGGCTGCCCCAAATAGACCACAAGTCTCAAAAACTACAATAATATATAATAAGATATAGACACTTACAATGATCCAACAAAGTCCCAAGGTATTTCTAATGAGAAAATAAATGGGCAGAGGTTCACCCTGCAAGTCAAAAAGTCTGCCCCAGTCTCAAAAATTGGGGTATATGTATGAAAAACTAACCACGTCCTTCCAGTACATTGATGCATTTAGCCAGGAAATTGGTTATTGAGCAAGTTCCCTCCAAGCCCACACATTCCACGATTTGTATCTTTATCTTAAAAAGTTGTATTTTGAAACTTTGTTTTTGCATCTTAATATATTTTTACTCAATTAATAATTAACTAAATTAGAAAGCTTTACCACAATACTCCCCATTTAAAGAAGAATTGTCCCAATTCTCAATATTTTACTTTTAAAACAACTTAATTTCGTTTACAGCTATTATGCTGCTATCTTTGGGTCATTATGTGCATCTACCCTCAATGGGTTTCCTTAGGGTTATGTTTCTGGTCCAATATAGGCAATGTTCTTTTTTTTTTGTTGAAGGATTTCAATTTGAAATTCATCCTTGTTTCTCTTTTTTTCTGTCTCTAGGACTGACAATTACTCTTTTAACCTCTTTATATGCATCTTCTGTTTTAACTTGACCCCAAGCAACTTAAACATAATATTAGTGGTTTTGCTTAAATTAGATTTCAATTTATATTAGAAAAGTTTATGAATTATTTGAGTTTAAATTTAATTCCCATTAATAATTTAATTTATCTGTGTGATGGGGTTAATATACCGTTTATTTTTCCTTTTAGAATTACCTTGGATAAATTACATATATAATTATTGATTTTTAAATTTTCACATATTTTCCCAGCACAAAGCATTTTCACACATTTCAATAACATAAGCCATCTGGGCTATGTAGCACAATATCTAGGCCTAAATTAAGTTCTGATTTTATCTCACTTTTGATGAACTTGTAGTAAAGTCTATAGTTTCCAAATATCAGTTGATCAAGTATGGTTTGGTTTCTGATGGTATGAGATGATAGTATCTGGATATAATTGAACTGGCTTTGAAATTTGCTACTTTCCAAAAATGCGTCAAAGAAATGATTGAGAACTGGATCCAAAAGGATGTTATGAAAAATTTGATTTCCAAAAAAAAAAATATAGCTAAGGCCGTATCTAAAATAAATATTCACATTAGTATATATATAAAGCATATATTTTTACATATATAGTAGAATGAAACACTCAATTTTTGTATATATCAATGCATTTGAAAGTTAATTACTTTTAATTACTTTCTCCTCTTTTTTAATTACTTCAAAAATAATATCCTGCTTAAATCGAAACATTATGGTTCTTGCTGGATTATTCTTTCAAACTTAAAACTAAACGGATTATTTCACTATAAAAATTATTAATACGTTGACTCGAGGTCAAACATTTACATATAACATTAAATCTCTAGTTAAAACTTAAAGTTAATAAAAAACATAGTATATATATATATATAAGCATTGTGTAATAGTTTACATAAATATTTTTTTTTTAATTCGCAAAACTAGATAGGATATTTAACTACTGTTTAAAACTTAAAGCATTAAAAGAATAATACACAGTATAGATAAGCATTGGAATTAATTCCAATTATTGTTTTGTTAATTGTTTATGAAGTATTAATGTAGAATACTTCTTGAATCATATAAAACTAAAAAAAACACAATTACTCAACATTTATTACACTATTTTTGCATGGATAGTTTAGGATATATATATGTATATATATATATTAACAAAAGTTATGTTGATACATAACTTAATTGTTAAAAACAAATAATAATTATGTACTTTAATAGTTTATTTAATCACTGCAATATTTATTCTTTGTACAACTTTTAAATAAGTCTGTCAAGACTTTTATATGATAAGTCCTAACTGTAATTAAAATATTTACAAAACAAAAGCAACTCCAACAAATAGATTTATGCACTATAACTGTGATTAGCCTCTATATAAGGGCTTGGCAATATTTCATATAACATAACTTTTCTATTTATATTTCTTTTTTTTTTTAAAATACAATTCTCTGTTTATAAAAGGTTTTCGAAATATATTTATAACAGTAGATATATTCTCAATTACATTTGTTACAACTATATAACTTTTCTCATATACAACTATATACATTTTGTTTTAAAACTTTGGTTCTATTTTGAACCCACTTGTGTCATTAACTGTCATTAGCTTATAAGCCTGTTTGTTTATTCAAACTTCTAAGCTTTTCAATTCTTTTCGAATTTCTAGGTACTTGAGACAGTTTTATAACGTTTTTGTCTGTAATCTCTCTTTTTTCAGCTTTAATGTCTTTTTGGTTTAAGGTTTTATTTACAGCTTACAGCCTTCATGGCACACAGTAATTCAGTTTTTGACATACAAGTGACAATGACTATTTTCACTTTAACTTCCCCACTTATAGTGGTCTTGTCTTAGGTTTCAACTTCAAGTTCTTAAGGCTATTATGTGCCTTACTTTCAATTTTCTATGTCATGCTAGTCATTTTTTTTAAGTCTTTTTCCGCTTTTTCAGTAAACTAGGTCTTTCCTAAGCCTATATTTTAATGTTTCACGTATTTTTCAAAACCCTTAACAAGTTTTTATGCTGATTGCCCTTCTATGATCGAATTCATTATCTCCATATTTTTAAGAGGTGGGGGGGGGGTGTCTAATTTTTGCAACCTGTATTTTTTGAAATTATTTAAATTTTTTCTTCCAAAAGTTTTTGTGTTAGAAAAGTACTGTAGTTTTTTCATCTAATTGTTTTTTGAACACTTTTAATTAAGTTTTGCCCCGCATTGCTAGTTCTCATTTCTTCCTTAAAATACAATTTTTACAATATACTGGTTGCCAATTTTATCCCAGCTTTAATTACTATTTTATTTGCCAATGAAAGAGAGACAATACTTCCGTTGCAAGGCTAAATAACTTTGAATTCGGTGCTCCTTATCTGTGGTTTATTGATAAGCTTGAATCTGGGAGAGTTACAAGAATGAATTTCTGTTCAGTGTTCATTACTGCGAGTTTTCTTTTGTTGTGTAAAGCTATATTTTATTTTCAAAGAAAAAGTGGATACTGTTTAGTTTGTGTTAGGGTTCAACGGATTGGGATTTGGGTGTTTGGGTTGGCACAGGTGAAAACCAATTGTTTAAACTAGGATTCTTCTGTGCCAGTTTGTTTTCTCAGATCCAAAACATCGCTAGAGTTAAAATTATTATCTTGAACTACTGTGGTTTGCTTGTGACGATGAGGTTTAATTTTTGGTTTATTTTTAATGGATTTTGTCCTTGGCTTTTACCTCCTGGTAAGTTTTTAGGTTATAATTTATTTTATATCGCTTTTCGTTTCCTTTACCTAGCACTCTTTTTGCTTTCTAAGCTTATTCTAAGTTTTGCTTAAACCTTTATAGCACTTCTTTAAATTTTCTTTTTTTTTCTTTTTACCATTTGTAACTAATAAAAAAATATTATATTAGACTATAACTAATTATAATAAGACTACAGCTAGCTTGTACATGTAGCGCGCACTTAATGTTAACTCTCGCTGTTTTTCCTATTATAATTATTTTAAAATTCTTCAAAAACATTTTTTTTTAATTATCCCCCCAAAATATATTTTTTCAATATACATATTAAAAGAATTGCCCTTTTAATGCTGATTCTAAGTGTATAATTTAATTAGTTTCACAACACCTATTTACAAGTTACGTGGCCTTATTAATTTCTTTTATGAAACGAAGCCTAATTTGTTTTGACAAGTCTTGTCACCATTCGCGAAATTTTATCTCGTCTTGGAAACAAAAGCTTTTGCAGGAACCTATGATGTCACTTCAGATCGGAGCTAATAATTTAGCGTTAGAACGTGACGGTAGTAATTTTTACTGGCGATATATATTTGAAAGAAAACTTGATGTTATTTATATACCGATTGAAAAGAAAATATAGATATTTCTTTAGAGGCTTATTACTCGTTTTATTTTTATTTATTATTTTTTTTGTTACAATCGTTTTATTCAAATATTAATCTGCTGGATGCTACGCTCGTTCTGCCTTTCTCCGTTTCCTGGTCCGAATTTTGGACCCCAAATTTTTGCTTTTCTTCTTTATAATATTTGCAAGTTTTTCCGTGGTCTCTATAGTGTGGTTTACAAGGCTCTGAGTCCGAGTGCTGTTTTGTTGCCTCGTCAAATATCTTTAATCTTTGTTTCTCCTGATGTTTGGCCTTTTTCATAAGTGTTTTAGCTACTTGTGCTGCTGACAAAGGAACTTGGTGCTGTCCCTTTGGTTTCTTTACTGTTCTCCATAATTTTTCTCTTAAAGAAGGTTTTCTTGACGATGGCCCAGGTTTAGCTATATCGGTTTCTGTAGAAGAATTTTCAGTGTCACATTCTGTTAGCTCGCGTCTGGTAGATGCCGTTTGTTCCAAAAGCCATCTTTGCGTTAAGACTGTAGGTGAGTCTATTATATGAAAATCAGATAATTCATTGGTTCCTTCCAATTTTTCTTCCTCTTTGAATTTTATCCTTGGTTTATCACATTTTAAACCCTTATGTTGTGTTTGATTTTCTTCATCGCTAGTATCCGAGGAGTATCGAATATTTCTCTTTTTCTCTTGTTTGTTGTGTAGAGTTTGTAGCCAAGACTGGGCTAATACTCCTTCCACTCCTCCCAACTT